>JBBPUG010000896.1:0-14238 GCA_038094535.1 Tubosaeta aff. alveolata | reverse complement strand
TGAAAACGTGTCTTGACCAGTGGCTTACAATACATACTCAGACCTACTCAGACAATCTCAGAATTTTGCAATTTTTGTGATGATGGGGAGATTCGTCATACCCAGGTCTTTGGATTTCACTTGACCCCGCTACTGTGTGAGATATGCTAGGTACAAGGAGGTAGACTACTGGTACGTGTATGGGTGATGTGGGGGTAAGCATGTAGCGCTTTCCAGCCCAGAATGGAAGATCCAGTGGTGCCAAAGCCTGAGCTGCGATCCTGCACCTAGCATGCCCGAAAAAGAAGCCTTATTTGGCTTAACCCTGGATTACGTCATCAAGCCTTTTTTGGCTTCCACAGTTTACTTGCTCAACCTCAGCAATAAATCCTGCCCCAAATACCTAGTTAGACTTAGGCTTTGGACACTATACTACTGACTAGCTTGGAGCACCCTCAGCAAGGCTCAGCAAGGCTCAGCACTGCTGTAGTGGGATCTTCTGTGTGATTAATCTATCAGGTGCGCTATTAGGTTGTCTCCCACACTCTTTCTTTCTGTTCCTTAACGTCACCGCTGTTGTCTGCAGTGGCAGCAGCCCTACGCACGGGCCATGGTGGCTAACAGTGCCAACACTGCAGTCTTACACACTTCCACATCCTTTCCCTTCTTGCTCCATCGTGGTTGCCATCATTGTCATTGTCGTCGTTGTCACTGCTGCCACCACTCTTGTCCTCACTGTTATCACTCCCTCCCTCCGCCGTGGTTGTAGTCATCACCATTGCTTCCCACTTACTGTCCATGCCTTTTCTCCATCATTGTTGTTGCTGTTGTTTTTGCTACTGCTGCTCGTCGTCGTCGCCCTCATGCCCTTTCCTGTTGTTGCTTGCATATCTGTTACGATTCTTTTCTTCTTCTTTCCACATACTCTTCTCTCATCAATTCCTTTAGTCCTTCCTCTTCTCGTCGTCCATTACGACTTTCTCTTGAGGCTATCAATGTTTCCTTCAGGTGATAACTCTTATCTTCGTCTCTTAGGCTTACTTCCTTCCCTGAGCAGTACCTTGAACTGTCGTCTTGTCCTCTCACCTTTCTCTTTCCAATGACTCCCTCGTGTTGTCATTTCCTTTCCAAGGTAGATGACTCGACTCCACAGTTCCTTCTTTTGTCTTGCCTTATCTTTGCTTTCTCATTGGACAATTAGCTCTGCAGCTGTCTCTCTCACAATGGCGATGTTCTCCCTTGTTCCATTGCATTCTATAGTGTTCCATCCTCCCACGACTGGAACTCTTATATACCTAATCGCCTGTACAATAGTTCCTCACTCTGAATCTATGCACTTGGTGCTAACTATTCTTTGTCCTCGAGCGATTCTCGAGTCCTCTGAGTTCCTCGTCATTATCCTCAGTCCTAGCCAACATCCTTCATCCTAGATCCTCAGATCTCCTTACCCTGAGTCCTTCGTCTTTAGTCTGTTGTCTTCATCATACTTATCCCGTGTCCTCGAGTGATTCTAGAGACAAGCGTGTTCTCTTGTTCTAGTTCTTTATCCCCTGTCCTCGGTTTGCACTAGGCTTGCTAGGAGAGATGCTGTGGTACCTCTTTGTGAGCGTCTGCCTCTCTTGGGTTTAGTCAAACACTCTCTTGGGTACACCTCGCATTACAATATCTCTCTTTATCGTCACCGTCACTGCCGATCTCGTTGCTGTTCTTCCCCTGTTGACATCACTGCTTGTCCTCTCCTTCCACTGCTCTTTCATTGTTACTCGCTGCCAACCTCCCACATCCTTTCATTCTTGCTCCCTCGCCATGGTCATTTCCGTTGCTTCCTTGATCTATTGTCATCATCACTTCCCTCCCTTATTTGTTGTTGTTTGTCTCTTGCTCTCTGTTACTGCATTTTGCTGTCCACTTGTTTTGGTGACTCTCCATCACTGGTAGGTTTATGTTTTGCACAACACATGTAGAATATGCTAAATATTTGATAGCTTGACTCAATCCACTTTGGTGGCAACACTGCATGTCGCCTATTTCACAAATATATTGGCATCTCACTTTGGGCTCCACTTGATCTTTCCATATGCACTGGACTTCTGTTAAGAGATATATAGGACTTTCAAAGGCTATTTCATCTCACACCTTTTGTGGTGGTGTGTGCTCGACGCAATCACTACTGGCAGGTAAACAGGTGGAGCATAGGCAAAAAAGAGTTGCACAGTGTGCTGCTGAAATTCGCAGTATGGGACCCTCATTGTCCCTATTGTCTATTGAGAAGCTTACATGACTATTATTTGTAGCCCTACCGGAGGAAGCTCAAGATGATGCTAGCCAGATGCTCCTGGACTGCAACATTGATGTCCCTCCTGACATTGCCCACAATGTGTCTATGACCTACATTGATCATTCTGATGATGATGAAAGCGATTCTGAGGGATTGTTGGGTCTCATGACGAATGTGCAAAGCCTTCCTGGATAGTAAGTGTTACGAAATCTATTTGTCAACTGTGTTGATGACTTAACATGTGTCTGCACAGCTGCTCTCATGACACCTGAAACAGATCTGATCGCCTTGAGCTCCAAATGAAACACTGGATGATGCAGATGCCATGTCTCATAGATGCATACTTGGATTATTGTATGCGAGACAGTGGCGATGGGTTCCCGGCTATCGATGAGCGGAAGCCATTCAGATCTATTGAGGGCATTGAGCTTGTTGACATGTTTGGTACGCTGACTATGCCTTATCATGGTTGTTACTAATTGATGTCAGGTCACTGGTCTGCCATATTGTCCACATATAACCATGTCTATCCAAATGAAACACTGATTTATCATGGTTACATTGGCTGTTCACCGGTCCAAACATCTGTCGCTATATCTCTTTGAATGCTCTCAGCTTTTTACTAGATGCACCAGACATGTCCCCACTTCTCTATTCAGGCTCAGTATAAAGCTCTTTGTCATCTGCATGGTGTATGTCTTTTTTTTATTACTCTACCTATGTTAACGCTGTTTCAGGTACCTTATCATCCTTATCTTACATCCCAAATTTCAATGGCATTTGACATTTACATTGAAATCATTCACCAAGTTGAACTGCATTGCTGAAAGGTGCTCAGATATGATACAACAAATTGGTGACTTCTTAATGCGTGTCCAGCATGTTTTTATCGTCTTGAGGACAAACCAGACTTAGGCTTTGATTGGCTTGTCTTGATTGATGGAAACAATAGTCTAAAACAATGGGATAAGTCACACTATGGTATCCTCCCTCTCGAGGACTTGCATTTTACAAGATCTGATCTTTGGCTCTCAGAAACTGAAGTTGACCGGTTTCAATATGAGGTCAAGACAAAGACGGTATGCACTGTGTAACTGGTTGGATGTTTGGACTAATACGTGTACTGTCTAGACCCAGGGTGTCCACAACGACATTGACAATTGGAAAACAGTGGAGGCTGGCCCAGAGATGTTCAACTGTGTTCAATGATGGCATAATGCTGGCCCAGAGCAACGCAAGCGGATGGTTGAGATGTTCTTTGAAACTGGAATCTTTATTGTTGTGTGCCGGGAGCTCAACCTTCAACTTATGGTTGGGTCATTTCACGGACATGCACACAACCAAAAGTGCCAACTTGATTGGCACCCAATGTACATTCAAGGGACAGGACACACTGAAGGTGAAGGTTGCGAACATGTTTTTTCTGTCTCAAACGATTTAGCACATGCCACATGCCACTCAAGCCGCTTCCATCGACATCAGGCAATTGAAGAACATTTTTCCTTTTGGAACAAAGATAAATACAAAGCTTTGAGTATGTGTTACATTTATTTGAGTTCAGCCACTGAATTCCGTGCTCAGCCCGATTCATAACAAATCACTATGAAGAAGCGACTGAGGCACATTGTAATCTCTTGTCCGAACTCGTGGTGATCAAACAAACCCTACATGTGGAAGACAAAGACTTCGTACAATTCCATGCTCAAGAATGGACATATCTTGAGTCTTTGAAGTCCCCGCCTATCTGAGATCAGCTGGGCATATGCTATGCTGAAGTGCTTGATGAGGTTCAGGAACAAAAGTATGTCTTTGTGCTCATTTTCACCTGCAACACTGTAATTGATTCAAATTAGGACCAAATGGGAGAAAGCACACACTGGGGTCCAACATGTCATGAATGGTGCTCTTTCCAGCAATCATGCTGCTGTAAATGCTGCTTTTCTCCAGGCACACATGCAGTTAGATCTCTCATATTCCAAGCTACAATGCGCAAACAAGATGGTGGCGACTTTGCAAATTCAGCTCGGGTTAGAGTCGCCATGGCAGATTGGTGATGAACAATACACCAAGTACAAAGATGAGGTAAAGATGGTCAAGTACTGTCATACTCTTGACGAGCTTGAGTGTCTCATTGTCACGCAACTTTTTGAGTTATCTAAGCTGTCTATGTCCAACACAGGTGAGCCAAACTCGTGCGATCAGGTAGCAATATAAACTGACCTGCACAGGTTATAAGTTGTGTCAGCAGATCAGCAAGGGTCTGCAGCGGCGGTCAGACGCTATCCAAAAAGCAATTTCCTGCTATAATACTCAAGCTATGGTGCTGGTCCCTTCTCATCAACCAATAACATGGAAACAAATCACCGACTATACAATTCTAGGAGAGTTTGATCTCCTACGTAACTCATGTTCAGATGTTCACAATGAATGTTGGTCCCAACCAGCATATCGTAAAGCAACAGTAAAATACTTCAAGTTATGTTGTGCTCAAGAAGAGATTGCACAACTAAATGTTGAAATATGACGGCTTTGTACTGCCATCTATGATGAAAACAAGCATGCACAACAGGTAATTGCAGAGTATCTGGAAAAAGACCAACTACTTGGTCTTGAACTCCAGTGACAATTCCATTGTTGTGCCGCTGTCAATGCAATTCATCTCTCTCATCTTACTGCTCTCGAGAAACTGTGGGACTACACTGGACTTTCAGGAACAGGTGTTTGCCTTCAGAACATGTGGGGCATAGATCTGAATGATGCCGATATATTAAATGAAGAGGTGACTGCAGCACTCCAAAATCCAGGTCTGTTCGGAACCTTTGCAACAAAACTGACTTGCTGATCTCCTTACAGGACTCCCTAGCTTCAGTGATATCAACTGAGATGTGCTTAACGACATGGCTCTGATAGAAGAGGAAGAGTGTGTTCTTTTGACATAGGCAATGGCTGATTTTATCAATGATATCACCGATTAAGGATGTTGTAGTCTACTTGTAGGGCCTTAGGTTTCCACTTAGTTGATTCATCATTTGCATACAGTACAGGTTGAAAATGAACAAGTGAAATTGTCATGTGGACTTGTGTGATGGCCACTGACACTGATCATGATTGGCAGAATGTTGATCAAATGATCGACAAGAGGCTTATGTTCTCTGCCTACTTATTGCTGAAGGACAGAGAGCCACAGACCATACCGCTGAAGTTTCACGAACAACTAACCTCATTCAGTAGTGTTATTACATTGGTGAGTTAGTGTATTGTGATCTCATGGCAGCCATGGTCCTGCTGGATCTCACTGTTGACTAACGTTATTTCTTTTTGTCATCTCGTCAACTTGCACTCTTTCCCTCTTGCCCCCCACAATCATGGCTTGCAACACTACCGAAAAGACCATCAACACCACAAAGGCTGATTATGAACAGATCGAACGGTGCAACCATTTCACACTTACCAAATTGACTTCGCTATATGACTCTTTGTTTGTCAGCGAGTTTAACAACAATGAGTGGCATGCTGCCATTCGGGCACTTCTTAGGCACCATGCTCATAGAGATGGCACGCACTATCAAACCAGAACGCCTGGGGGTCTGCATCCTGTGTACATTCTTTTCAACCAGTTCCCAGATGAAGAGAACACCATCAAACCTTTCGAGTTAGTTGAGTATTCATTGGTTGACATTTTCAATGCAGTGAGTTCACTGCTTTATTTTTTTGAACCATCAACTCACCATTCAAAGATTACTATGCAAGACTGTATCGATGGAGGCATCTTGGTTCTCATTCATTGCCTGGGGACGTATGCGTAGAAGTTGTGCCAGGAAGACATCACAGTTGACCTCTATGTCATGCCGTGGGAGCTCATCCAAAATGACTGTCTTGGCGGTGATGTATCTATGCTCGTCCAGGCTTTTTGTCAAGAATTTGCTATACCACACCTGGAATGCTTTTCTTAGTGCTACAAAAAAGAAGGATTCATAGCACTGCTCTGTTGAAGTAAGTGGCTTTATTGCATCCCAGGCGCTACACTAACGTGTTGCCAGACATTGCAGATCCTATCTCTCTCAAGGGCCCATGGCACCTTCCCCCAGCCTTTTTTTTTTTTTTTTTTAATCCATTAGTGTCCTTTGGTGTAATTTACCCTATGTTGGACATTACATCGCGTGGTAGTAAGGGGCACCAATGCCCGCCGCATCCCTGGCCCCGCAAATGCCCTGACGGCCAGGCTTAAGGCCCCCATCTGTTACAATTCTTTTCTTCTTCTTTCTCTTGTAAACCTTTCTCTCATCGTTCCCTTTAGTTCTCCCTCTTCTCGTCGTTAACCACAACTTTCTCTTGAGCCCATCAATGTTTCCTTCGGGTGATGACTCATACCTTTATCCCTCAGGCTTACTTCTTTCCTGAGTAGTATCTCGAACTGTCGTCTCGTCTTCTCACCTTTTCCCCCTTCCAATGACTTCCTCGTGATGTCATTTCCTTTCCAAGGTAGATGACTCGACTCTACAGTTCCTTCTTTTATCTTGCCTTATCTCTGCTCTCTCATTGGACGATTAGCTCCGCAGCTGTCTCTCTCACGACGGCGATGTTCCCCCTTGTTCCATCACATTCCATAGTGTTCCATTCTCCCACGACTAGAACACTTATATACCAGATCGCCTGTATTATAGTTCCTCACTCTGAATCTACGCACCTGGTGCTAGCCCTTCTCTGTCCTCGAGCGATTCTCGAGTCCTCTGAGTTCCTCGTCATCGTCCTCAGTTCTGTCCAGCAACCTTCGTCCCTGATCCTCGAATCTCTTAGTCCTAAGTCCCTCATCTTCTGTCCATTAGTCTTCATCGTACTCATCCCTTGTCCTCAAGTAATTCTCGAGACTAGCGTGCTCTCTCATCTTTGTCCTTTGTCCTCTGTCTCTGGTTCGCACTAAGCTTGCTAGGAGAGACGCTGTGGTACCTCTTCGTGAGTGTCCGCCTCTCTTGGGTTTAGTCGAACCCTCTCTTGAGTACACTTCGTATTACCTACGTCCTCTCGGGTGCACCTCGCATTACACCGTCAGTCCTGCCATTCCCTCTGGCAGTTTTAGGTGCACTAGACCCCAAATCAGTGTCCACCATGGTGATAACTTGCGTGGTGTTTGTGTCTGCTGACGTGGTGATAGGTAGCATTTACTCAAATCTTCCTGAGGCACGGAGTCTCGGGTTGATTGGGTATGGTCAGAATAGGGATGCGGCTAGAAGAGAAAGAAAGGTTGTGAGTTGGGATATGATGAGTGGGCCACGGTGGTGTTGGTAGTGGCATGCAGGTCGGGTGGGTAGCCCTTATCGTACTGTAAACTCCGTCTCTCTGTCCTTCTTCTGGCTTATAACCCTATGGCGCCGCCTGGCGGTCGCCTTTCCTCCGTCGACAAGTAATTTGGTTGGTTGTGTGGGCTAGTGTAGCAAGCTCATTGTGGGAGTCCTTATTTCATTGGGTCAGCTCCAGTGTGTCTCAGTTGGGTTATTTGCATGGGTTCAATACATCACCTAGGATTCCATGGAAGTATTTTGTTGCATTGACATAGTTCAGCAGTTTTGATATGTTCTTGCCGTCTGCGAGTAGGTTTGGAATGGTGAAATTTCTTTGTTGTATATTTCTCATCATTTGCGCGCATTGTCTTTGGTATTTGGGGCATAGTAGGAGGTAGTGTCATATGTCTTCTCTTTCTTCTGGGCAGTTGTCGCAGTTTGGGGTTTGTGCCCAGTTGATCCTGTGGAGATGGTGATTGAGGGGGCAGTGTCTGCTGCAGAGCCACATTAGAACTGTGGTTTGGTGTCTGGTTAGTCCTGCTGTGATCTGTAGGAATGATCCCATCAGTAGTTTCTGGTCAATTTTGGACATGAAAGGGAACTGCAGTGATTTGGACCATGCCGTTTGCCATCTCTTTGTTTCCTTTGATTTTTCTGCTTGGACGAGTGCGGGTATGCTTTGGGGGAGGATTTTCTGTCATAGATATGTCAGTAGTACGATTTTTGGGCTTGATGAATCTGGATTGTGTGCAGCTTTCTTGGCCTCTTTGTCTGCTTTTTTGTTGCCAGTGATGCTCTTGTGGCCCGCTATCCATTGTATGCATATGACATTCCTGTCGAGGTTGTGTTTCTTCTGGACTTTGGTGATGGTTTTGGTGAATTTGCGGATTAGGTATCATCCTGGTTTGGTGTATGGGAGTTCGCCAGATTTGATTGCAGCTTGGTTATCTGTGAAAATTGTTACTGGCTTCACGACTTCTTGTTGGGATAAGAGGAGCTCAGCTGCCAATAGTAGTCCAACTGCTTCTGCTTCGAATACCGTGTGTTCGTTTATTGGGCCTAAGTGGAATTTTAGGTATCGGTATTGGTTTGTGCCTACATTGATTACTGCTGCTGCACTGATGTTTCCTTCTGTTCTGGAGCTGTCACTGTATACTTTAGTACCTTCTGTTACCTTGTGGTGTTCCTTTATAGATGTGTCTTTGTCTGGTGTGATACAGGTTCAGTAGGGGAGTATATCGGATGGTTTTTGTTGGTTTCCCAGGGCGAGTGTTTTGATTTTGCTGGGGTCGATTTTGAAACATGCCATTAGATTGTGAAGTGAGGATCTGTGCCGTTTGACTTGTATCTTGGCCGCTCGTCTTATGAGCGGATGGAGTGGGTGTGACCTCGGGTGTGCTGCCATTCAGATTGTTGCTTGATGGTCCCCCAGCCTTAAGTTCTAACAGTGCCCATATCCAGTGCACTGCTCTTTCTGAGGAGGACTTGGTGGTAAAGGATGTTGCACCCCTGTTCTCAGCCTCTGCTCTTATTCGTGAAGCTGCATTGATCAATTCAGGTTCCTTGAAGACTGTACAGGGTCCATCCATTGGCAATCAGAAGCAGACTGTGTGTCGCTGCTGACCTACCGAAGCATCCGAACATCAAGTGAAGGAAATTGTTATGGAACCCCTTCAACTTGCTGTTGCTTCTGACTCCACTCCTATTCTGCCCATCCTGAGCATTGGGCCTAGCTCTGATGCCATACTTGACAGATTCCACCTTAGGGATGACATGATTCCCTGTTTGTGCATGTTAATTGGATCAGTCCGCAACATCCGCTGGGAGGAGTGGTTGCATCAATCTTCTTGGAATTTGGACTACAAACAAGTGTATAACCTGGCCCATGCCCTCCAGAAGGATCTGGGAATTGGAAAGGAGGCAGTAGGCAAACCAGTAAGTGCCCGTTTGAAATGTGTAGTCTGCACTAATTTTTTGTCACCACCAAACAGAAGAGCTCGTGCGTCATGTTTAGTACCATCTTACAGCTACTTAGTGCTGCTACACTCCTGTATGGACTTTTTTGGGCGGTGCTCATGTTTTATCAGTAGCTATGTTTTTGTGAACTCGGTAACAGTCAATAAAATGCATTGACAATTTTTTCCCTCCTTGCTGATAGATATTTAAGCCCTGCAATTATGGAATCACTTTTCGGCCAGTCCCCTCCTTTCTGATGGTCTCTCACATCTTTCTTGCTAATCCCTCATTCCCTTTGGTGAGGCCCTTGCTGCCTGTGCGCCCTCGCACAAGGATCTCACTCAACACCAGCAAGTTGGCTGAACAGCAAGTAGATCAGAGGCTCAAGTCTACCTGGTACAAGGAGAATCTCAACAAAGGCTGGCAGAAGCTCAATGAGATAACCAAAGCCATTGCAGCCCAGCATAGCAAGAGCTTTCACCATGTTCAAGATGACCTCCATTTTGGTGTGTCAAGGTACTCTTATAAGCATACCAAATCCAGTGCATGAAACGTGTTCTGCTGGAAAAGGCATGCTGAAGAGAAAGCATCCGAGGATGCAGACGGTGATTGTTATTTTTATATCATGCACATTCTAGACTAATCATTATTCTAGTGGTATCTAAGAGGCAGGTGACCCTTCCTGACCTCGTGAAGTCTTCGTGCAACAACTACAGTTCACTCACTGAGGTTGAGAAGCAGAATCTCATCAACAAGTTCAATGAGTTCAAAGAAAACAAGTCCGTCTGAGTTTGTGTATCCACACAGTCAAGGATGAATGATGTTACTCAAATGCGAACTGTTGAGACTAAGGTTCACTAAGTGTATTTTACCATTGTTGATTACTGTCTCACTTGCAGACTCATTGATAGCTTCATAAACTGCGAGCTCATACTGGTGTAGAGACCACTCTTTACACAACGTGTGGTACTACAGATCTTCCCCTTCGTGGCATCTCCTTCGCAACAGAGGGTGTTGATAATTTCATGGGAACTGTCATGAATGTTGATGGCCAGGATCTTGTGAGCAAGATGGAGGGATATGCGGTATAAGGCATTCATGGTAAGCTAGCACTGTTACTCAACCACACAAAGTTTGTTTAGTAATTGTGCAGGTGCTGCAGCCAACTACCAGCAACATGTCCAAACTGTACGTGCTGAGATTCATGCAATGATAAATGACCACCTATGTATGTGTCCACTACATGATTCTATTCTATAGAATCAAGCCTGACTTAAGTCTAGGCAAGATCACCGGAGACCCAAATGCCAAAATGCAGTGGTCCCACTATTTCTCCTTCATAGTTCAGTGCTACCAAGTCATTATCACCGGATGGCCAGAGGACTGTGTACCCTTTGCAAACCTCAGCAGTGCATCGAGTGCCCTTTCAGATCTAGATATGCTCCTTCAAAAGTGGAAGATGGGTATGATCCAGTGGAAGACAATTAGCGAGGATGAGTTTCAGAGTCTCCACCACGAACGGAATCAGAGAATTGAGAGTGGTGAGATAAGTGAACCTTCCCAACGCACACACTCCAACAAAGGGACAAAGTGCACCTACAACTCCCAAGGTGAGCGTTGTCAGACCAAGAAGCACAGAAGTGCTGCTGTCATTCTTGACTCAGAGGGTGAAGATGAGGATGTATCAGGGGATCCTGCTCGGTCCAATGGGACTTCATCTTCAATGTCCTCAAATTCAGACAACACTGCTTCCCAAGCTGACCCAGTTCCTGATGGCATATTGGCCCTGACCTCATCTACTCAGACGAACCATATCAGCACCACATCAATCTCGGCTCCAACCACTAATTCTGATAGCACTGCACCACTTACTCAGCAGGGCAGTAACCCCACTACAGCTTTGAGTGACTTATCATTCAACTTCACTGGTGCAGAACTGGATTCATTATATAACCAATTATACAGCAACATTGACACATTTAACCCTTCAGCATCAGGAGATTTCTTTACTTAGATCTTCATAGCAATTAGATATGCCATGCATTTGACTACGCAATATGTTCATTTCATCCCATTTTGACCACCAACGAGCATTAGTGATAGCGCCTGCATGCAAAACCAAGCTACAAAGTGCGGCTGTTAGTACATAGAATGATATGCTACAAAAAATCATACCATATGACAAATAGGTCAAGAGCTCTAATCCGAGGAGAGAGGCAAGTGAAAAGTCCACCACCACCACTAACAGAGGAAGAAGCATGCAAAAATGGACTAGATGGGCAAATAACAACAAGCAATGTTGGATAGGTTGAACTGAGAAACTTTCCAAAGAATTCTTCTATATCGAAGAGGAAGTAACAGTAGCAAATGACGACAGAGAGTGAAGGGGCAAAACGACAACAGAAGGAGGGACACAACCTGGACGACGACAAAGAAGAGGGATGGGCATGAGGGTAGCAATGATGGATGATTGAAACTTGAAATAATTTGCTGAAGGCCTGATAAATTTTACTGGTTTTTCATGAGCTCCACCCAAGCTGTACATATAGATTGGACTCACATCAAAAGAATAGCTTCCAATCAGCAGTAGTAGTGGTGCACACCAGCGGCAGTGGCAACCATGACCAGGGAAGGAAAAAGGGTGACGGAGGCTGGTAGCAAGGGGCAATGATGGTAAGGAAGAAGAGGAACAGTGGTGAAAGCAGCAGTGATGGTGACAACAGAAAAGGGCACGAGGGCGACAACAACAATGAGCAGCAGCAGCAAAAACAACAGCAACAACAACGATGGAGAAAAGGCGTGGACAGTAGGTGGGAAGTGATGGTGACAACTACAACCACGGTGGAGGGAGGGAGTGATAACAGTGAGGACAAGAGTGGCAGCGGCAGCGGCGACGATGACAATAACGACGGCAACCGCCATAGAGCGAGAAGGGAAAGGGCATGGGAGTGTGTGAGACCGTGGTGTTGGCACTGTTAGCCGCCATGGCCTGTGCGTAGGGCTGCTGCTGCTGCGGACAACAGCAGCAACATTAAGGAATGGAAAGAAAGAGTGTGGGAGACAACCTAATAGCACACCTGATAGATTAATCACACGGAAGATCCCGCTATGGCAGTGCTGAGCCTTGCCGAGCCTTGCCGAGGGTGCTCCAAGCTAGTCAGTAGTATAGTGTCCAAAGCCTAAGTCTAACTAGGTATTTGGGGTGGGATTTATTGCTGGGGTCGAGCAAGTAAACTGTGGAAGCCAAAAAAGGCTTGATGACATAATCCAGGGTTAAGCCAAATAAGGCTTCTTTTTCAGGCATGCTAGGTGTCCTGATGGCGGCGTATGTGGGAGTAGAGGGAGGTTGCTGAAGATTGGGAGCATTGCCTCCAGGTTTGCCAAGTAAGGGCGGCTGTGCAGTATTACGTCAGATGTGTGTGCTAGCTTGCTGAGGAGTGATTGGACTTCGTCCAGAGTGTGCGTGCGCTTGGCCACCCACTCTCCCAAAGCGCTGATGTATTTGAGGTGTTTGGGTTCTGCTAGTTGTACAGTCTGTGCATTGAGGTCCCAGGTGAAACCCATGAACGTTGGGTCTGATCGGAAAGGAACGTCTTTGGAAGGTTCCCACAGGATGCCAAGTGATTCTGATATCTGGTTGACATCATTTAGATCATAGCAGAACTGCTCATTTTGGTCAGAGTGGTCTCAGGATGTGTTAGATTGCGCAGGGGGAACGTGTGGTCATTGTCGAACTCTTCAAACTGACTGTCCAGCCACTGTTTGCCTTGGAACCATGTATGGCCGCCCTTTACTGACAGGCTGCCTGCCCTACAGATCTGAGCTGCTACCATGCTGTGGTGCATGTTATAGGCATCTAGGTGATGTGCAGGGATGCAGATGAAGAGGTGGTCATCCACCTATTGAAGGATTGGGCCAATGCCTGTTGCTCAAATTATATCTGCCCCAGCACTAGTGAGATCACCATAAATCCCTCCTGATGGAGCAAAGCTGAAGCAGAGGGATGTGTTAACAGCAAATGAATTGTCTGAGAGGCATACTACTAGCCTGGTGGGAGAGATGCCATTATGACACAGGTGATGTGGAAGGTGCTGTAAGGTGCTGGGAAGTTGTTTGGATTTGTAAGGGAATTAATTGAGGGGACAGGATGGACAGAATGTGGGAAAGAAAGGTTTTGGACAAGGCAGTATTTGCCTGGTTTCCCTGGCTTCAGGACAAGGGAAAGTGAGGCTGTTTGAAAAGGGCCAAGGACGTGCTCTATTACTGATGCAGGGAATGGACCCAAGTATATTACGATAAAATTGAGCAAACTCAATTACCGGACTCCAAATGGATCTGAGAAATTGATGCACAATGGTCCCTAGTTTATCCGGACCAAAATGGGGATTGGCCCTGGACTCAGAGTCGGAAACACCGGAAACAGTCAGAACAACGGGTTAAAAGGAGATTCAAACAGAGACATAGGAAACAATTCCAGAAACTCAGATTGTTTCTAGGACCAGATCTAATCATTCTAGAATGGCTATTTGCAGAACCACAGGCACCCACATAAACTTCTTTTCCCCACACTTCATTTCCGAAGTGTGAAACACTTACTAACTCCTTTTTGGATTTTTTAGTTGCTTCTTTCATTTCCTGGTGACTCATTGTTATGGCATCCATCAAGATCGGACAAGAGATCACAAATCGCATTAAGATTCTACAAGGTCCTACCAATTATGACACTTGGGCCAACCAGCTATGCAA
>JBBPUG010000895.1:0-14241 GCA_038094535.1 Tubosaeta aff. alveolata | reverse complement strand
TCCTCTCTCTCTTTGGGTCATCTGCTGGCGTGGTGAACAAGATGGGCAGCGTACTTGGGACTGGGCTCACCGTGAGGTCTGGTGCTCGGGCCAGCGACGGGTGGGTGGTGTACGTGGATGACATCTGGGCGTGCGTTATGAGTGGAGGCGTAGGGAAGGGCGAACACGCCTGGCTGAGGGGGCATCACGGCTCTTTACAGTGAGAGACACAGGACCGCGCTGATTTTGGCCACTCCCAAATTTGGAAGTCATTCTCATTCCGATCATGACGATGGTCACGTGGTCATATTTAGGGGTAATTTACCGCGATGGTAAATGCATTCAAATCAAGAACGGTGGAGTACGGCTCCGTCTCAGAACCTCTCGTTTGACTCAATAGCTGCTATGAATGTTTTTACCGCTCATCCATTTGTGCCGGCAGTCGCTGTCATCTAAATCCAGTTCCTGTCAGCACGATATATCTTGTCAGAGCATACCTCAGCTCAGCGGGCACGTTTGACTGTAACTCGTGGCTTTGGAAGCACGGCACAGCCATCGCAACGACAAGGTCGTTGCTGAACTCGATGAACCGGCAAGTCACGACCATTCGGACGGTTCGCTATGTTTTCGATCTCGGATTCGATAAAATGATCATCAAAGCCGCTGCCATTTCCCACCGTTCGCTTCCAAACATTTTTGAGGATCTCCACGTATGTGTCGCTGTCGACGACAGCCACACCTTGACGCGTTACAGAAGTTCCTCGTCGACTCTTGCGAAATTGACTAAGTGTTCCCAGCCGGAGCTTAAGCCCAGGTAGACGCCATTCTTGGGGCGGCCTTATCAAGACAGAGTTGCACAGGCATGAGTAGTTTGGAGGGTGTACACTCTGGTTCCTGTGCGTGACAGTTAAGGAGGGACCGTCAGGCTTTTACAGCATTTTCGGATAGGGTGCTGTAAATTCCATGAACTTGGAAATGTCATGCTGATCAAACAAACGAGTAGAACTTCTTGAATCACTTCCAGGTATATACCGAGAACATGATTGCATGATCATATGATGCAGCGGAATCATCTCAACGATAGGGTTATACCGCCAAGGTTCTCTCTATCTTCCCATTGGCGTCCGATCGTATGCCACATCCTTAAGCTTCTCATTCCGACCAATTGCAAGAACACAGTGAGAGTCTACGCTGCACACGACATAGGAGGACAGGTCCTTCCAGCAGCCACTATCCATAAAATTTGGCTGGAAAAACTACACAACAGACTGGACATCGACCGCCGTATAGCGAAATCCAGTCGACAATCCAAGATCACTAAAAAAGTACACCATACCTGGAATAACGTCAACTGTGTCGTAGTGTATTATGTAGGACTAGACCTCGTCAGTTGCTACATAATATTAATCACTTGTCCAAAAAAAAAAAAGAACACAGTGAGGTTGGAATCCAGACTGGAAGTATATAAAGGACCTGGAAACATGCCTCACTTACGAGCGAATCCTCTTGATCGCAATTTTGAGGACTTGAAAACCGTTTCCTGAATCCTGATAACCCAGCTTCGAAAATGCTAACGTTTCGTCATCTGCCATGTTTGTACATGCTCGGCCATCAAATATACGAACAAATTTACACACAATTACATTTCTCGACAAACAAGTCAACGATGTTACCTATTACATATGGCAATTAAGTGGCACAAAAGTAATCCGGGAAGGTGACCACGAACCCGTGGGGAATTGTGTGGACAGTTGGCTTACACCATCGGGGGGTCTTCTTCTGTGCCCAGAACAACCTTCCACATTGGCACCCGGCTCGGCGCCAGGTTGCGTTTCTTTTGGTTCCAATTGGTCGCGACGGAAAGACAATGACAGTATCCATAAATAATATTTGTTGGGTCGTCGAGGTAGTGAAGCTGAAATCCGGGCAGGCGGCCATCGAAGTAATCAAAAACTTCGCACTTGATCGAGCCTCCGCTCATTTCTGGATCGCCGAGGTTGTGATCTTTTGCGAACTTGTAGATCCATGCTTGGCTGACTTTGTAGCCGTAGACACGATACGGGTGAGGAGGGTTGGGGATCCTAGTAGCTCGGGGACCAGTGTAACTAGAGGAAGGGTCTAAGGTAGAAGTCTTAACTTATGTAAGTGATGTTTTGAGTTCGAGACTGATGAGTTGCAAGTTGTCTCAGATTTAGAAGTGCTGGCGTGGGCGACTTTACAATGGCGTCACGTGAATGTAAGTACTGGCCGTCCACTACCATCGTTCCACAATTCTGCGTTATGCACCCTTGACTGGCTTGATTGAATATAAATGGCCTAGACATACTTTTTAGCAAATGTCCCTTTCAATAGAGACATGTCCAACCGCACTACCTTTGGTCTTCCTGGCTATAACTTGCCCTTCGCTGAACGCAAGTGTCTTCTGTCACTGCTTGCCGCCTACAGCAGACAATGGAATCCTCGCAATCTGGAGTACCCGTATGAACCGTGGGACCAGATTCTTGCTGCCCTTGTGGCCGAATACCCTTCGTACTTTGTTGCCCCCCAACCGTATCTGTGGTATGATTCTTCCCGTGCATCACAACCATATACCACACCCGCTCCAGACTATCTTATGTCTAGCGAAGACGACAAAATCGATGAGTTCATGGATGAGGTTTGGAACATGACATCAGATTCGATCAGATCCATCTCCATCCATCCCATCGCGATCGTTCCCGCATTCCCGATTTTGCCATCACTCACAAAGTCCCTCGCGCCGACAACACCAGCCACCTTTCTCATCTGTCTTGAAGGGTCACATACGTTGCTTTCCCGATCCTTTCCGAGCTCAAAGCCTGTGGTCCGCGCTCTGACAATACCAGAACAGGTTTATTTAACCCCAGAATGCCAATGACAGGTGCCCGCAGACAACTCCGCAAGCAAGCTTTCCACCTTTTCCGGATGTGTCTTCATCACTCATACTTATCGCTGGCTTTTGGTGGTCGTACTGTATTTTTTCTCGTGGAGAGGCAGAGGATACTTCTGTAAAGGAGGAAAATCATGATGATGACGGCGAAGACGACGGCCAATATGAGGCACCAGATCCATCCTTCAGCGATCAAGATGGCATTCATCAGCTCTTGGGTACAAGATGCATCGAGCTTGGATAACGCCGATAAAACAGGCGCCGCCCTCCAAGACCAGCTCCGTGCCTACGGCTTCGCCCTTGACGACCTCGGCGACCGTCGGAGGAAACACCGTTCCAAACTATATTGCCTGAGGGAAAAGTCCAGCTTGCCGGACACGGCTAGTCTAACTACTTGCTTTTTGGGACCGCACCGTTAAATCAGGTGCTTAGCCTAATCCATGACCGTCTTCATGATGTGGTGCATTGCTTTTATCGGGATGTGCGGGGCTAAGACTGAATCGTGTACATATTTCCATTCGACAAATATCTTTCAATGTTTTGCCATTACACTTCACAAGAAAGGCACTCGTGAGGCAAACTATGGCGCGTGGAGGATCGGAGGCTAAATGACCCAGTATACACAAGGACATACTATTTCCATTTCCCCAACAAACAAGGGGCCAACAATATGACAATGGCCTACTTGATCGAGTGGCACGAAAGTAAGCCAGGCAAGTGGCTATGAACCTGCGGGGAATATGTGAACTTATATCATCAAGAGTCCTCTTCCATGTCCAGAACAGCTGGTGTCTGGCTCGCATCAGGTCGCGCTTCTTCTAATCCCGGTTGGTCGCAATGGAAAAACAATCACAGCATCCATGTAATGTTGGTCGTCGAGGTAGTGGAGCTGAAGTCCACGCAGGCGGCTGTCTGGGCATTCGAAGACATAGCACTCGATCGCGCTTCCGCATATTTCTGGATCACCATGGTCTGGTCTTGTGAACAGGTTATTCGCAGACTTTAGAGCCATAGGCAGATACGGGTGACGGTTGTGAGCCCGGACCCGGACCGAAGTCATTGACCTCGAAAAGACCTGAGGGTGTTTTAGCACGCAAGTAATGTGATGAATTCACGTTTCACAGGGATGGGTGAACCCGCAACATGCGGGGTTGGAAGATGTTTTCTGCATCTGGAGATTCCAAAAGACGACGTCCTCAATGGAATGAAGCAACACGACTGTGTCTATGTCCAAGATGTTGTGTGGGCCATCCCACTCGTCCCCCCAAGCCACCTCTCCTTGGATGCGGTCCATCACGATCATGAACAACCTCGATGATGATCATGGATCGCGTCCAACGGGGCGAATTCTCAGCTTGCGAGCAGACGATGCACTTCGGGATGATGTTGCACTGTAAACTTGACAATGTTGTCGAGGAGTGCGTCCGTAGACGAGGAGCATCACATCAGCTGCCGTTTCCCACGGCCTACCCTTCACCTCTCCACATTTCCTCCCATGACAGTATGTCCCGACGCGTTGCAGAAATATCAAGAAATTGGGGTGCGGCATTAACTCTTGCACTAGGCGTTCCCCGCTGAGAGGCTCTAAGAGGACAGAGTTGTAGAGGCACAAGTACTCGGGCGCGTTCAAGGTGGCGGTCAGACTTTTCTTTTAGACAGAGGTGTCGTTTACAACCATGAGCTGGGATATACTGTATTTCGTTCTGGCGCAACTCACATACAAACAGGGGTAGGCTCAATGCTGATTTGCTTCGATCACTGCATTCATCTCAGCAAAAGTTTGAACGATCCAAGAGGTTATTACGGTGCACCGGAATCGTCTCAACTGTATTCGATTGTACGCCACGCGCTTCTCGTTCCAACTGGTCGCAAGGACAGGATGCTAACATCTAAACGCGCCGTCGGTCGTGTCGTCGAGACAGTAATGCTGGATTGAATCCAGGCTGGGTGTATAAAGTACCCGAAGCTTCACTCGCCGACGCCAAAGGTCCTCGGGAACGGCTTTAGAAAAGTATGGGTTCCGACGTCATAGCACAGAGCAGACTCAACTCGAAGTTGCTTGGATCACTGGCAGTGGTCAGACATGATGCATCATCAAGCCAGTTAGTAATGAGCCGACAAAGAATTAATACGAGTACCCAGTTATCAAAGCCGGCCGCCGCGTTGGCGTCGTCATGTCCAGCAGCAATTTCGGTGGATCGGATTTATTGACACGTTCGGACCCGATATCTAAATAGGGAGGATATAAAAGGACGATGACGCTAGTTCACCGCAGCAACATCATCCATGTCTCTCTGCAACCAGTGTATCCAAGGTATGATTCATTGTAGTAGACTCCAATCAACTGATCATATTATCGTTAGGTGTTCGTCACGAGGGCACCCCCGAGGGTATGCCACAGTGAGAACGAGAAGCCATGTGGATGCACTCACACAACCGTATCACAGGCAAAGTAGAGGTCATCAACGGTGTCAGGACCTACGTCCCACCGCCAAAGGGAGACTACGCCAAGGACAAGGCGATCCTGTTCTTGCCCGATGTCTTTGGCATCGAACTTGTCAATTCCCAGGCGCGTGATCTCCCACATTGACCCATTCCCAACTTTGTTGATTGCGTTGGTTCATAGCTGCTTGCTGACGATTTTGCCAGAAACGGGTTTCAGGTAAGCAAAGTTCAGCCTCGTGAACGAGTCCCTCAGCCTCCTTCCGTAATAAAGGTGTATGCCATCGACTACCTCAACGAGGATCCAGTCCCAGGCGACGCCTTTGATGTAAATTCCGTGTTTGATTCGTGAACGGCTCACTCACATCTTCGTCCTTTCCGGAAAGGCAAAGCCGGCCAAGAAAGTAGACTTCCCGCAGTGGCTCTCCAAACATGGCAAGAAAGAGACCCGTGATCCCCTTGACAAAGTCATCGCCGGTCTCCAGGAACGGGGCGTGACAAAATTTGCCGCGACGGGTTACTGCTTTGGTGGTGGGTCGAATAGAAGAACGAACGGGATTGCTAAAGACCAGATCACAGGTCGCTACGTCTTTGATCTCGCATTCGACAAGGTCCTCACTGTCGCCGCTGTCTCACACCCTTCTTTTCTCAAAGTTCCCGATGACCTCGAGGTTGGTCGTCTTGCTCTTTCATGTGTGTACCTTGCCCACCCCATTCTCTTTGGCAGAAAATTAAGGCGACCGGCACTCCCCTCCTGATTAACTCTTGCACGATCGACCAGCAATTTCCTATTGCGTCTCAGGAGCTGGCGGATAAAATCCTTGGTGGAGGCAAGACTTCCTCGGAGCTCTACAGGAGGGAGTACTTCGAGGGCTGCACCCATGGTTTTGCCGTTCGGGGAGACCTGTCTATTCCCGAGGTCAAGGCTGGAAAGGAGGGCGCATTCAAGGCGACTGTCGAGTTCTTCTTGGAACACCTTTGAATCAAGCATCATGTACAATCCAACACTTGTATGATATGTTTTCTGCAAGGGAATTGGAACGTTGAAATCTGACCAAATACGAACACGAGCATCGTTTCCTCATTTCTAGTAAGTGATAGGAGTGTCGTTGAGACGTGTGTACGTCTCATGTTCGTCCGCCGCCTCGAGACACTCGTACACGGGAGGAATGCATCGCCCTAGCTGCCCACGTCTCGCACTCCTTGGTCAACGCCAACACCTTCCTTACTGAAGTCTTTTCACTACCCTCAAGGACCTTGAAGGATCGATTAGATTGAGATTTTCGGCACGTCTCACACTGAACGGGAACGCGAGGACGCAGGTGCAGCGTCATTCGAAGCCATCGTGGTCCATTTATCGACCTGGGTGTGGGTACGGTTGATCCCGCATCGGGATCGAGAATGCCAGCAGACATGTTCCTGTCTACCGGGTGGCGACGCTGGAACTGACTGGACCACGACACCTCCCGAGCTCGTGCTTGGTCCATACAGAAACCTGTATAGCTGCATAGCACAAAACACAAGAATCGGCAAAAAGTGCAAAGTCAGAGGCTGCATGTATATTCACATAGTAGTCAGGGTAGAGATTGAAGTAAACTCGTCAAGGCTCAGCGGGATGAGACCATCATGACTGACTAAAAGTATCATGACTGAATATGGCGAGAGAGAGCCAGCCGAGCCCGCGGGAAATTATGTGAACGAGATGAGCTTGTGCGCATCGGGGGATCCTCCTCGATGCCCAGGAAAGCCTTCCGTTTGGGGGCCGAAGGCCATGCTCTTGCGTAGGCTTCCGTTCATATTTAGATGACAGATCTTTTGCAAAGCTGTCGATCTGACCTTCCAGTCGTTGCGTGGTACTATGGGTGAGAAGGGTGAATCCTAGTGGATGGATACATAACATCATTGCCAAGGAGTGTAAGCAAGGTTGTTTTACCACTGAAGAGGAAACGGTTGGATACCGTGACGCCAGTCATTCCGCGTCGCCAAGTGCATGAAAGGGAGGCATCGAATGGATCAGTGTGTCGCTTGACAGGGTTCCAGTGAATATTTCGTGTTCGCAGTCAAGCCAGCAAGGAAATGAGTTGTAGCACCTGTTCGATGAGTTCGGAATGGGGTCTCATCTTTACGTGCGTCCTTCCAATTCATCGGATGTAAGTCGACGCGTGTTTCAGCGTCCGCTGATCTCCGCCACTCAGCACCACTTAAATTGCCCTGCGGTTCAAGATTTAGGCCCAGTGACTATGTATGTCACGTAGTTATTCGGGATGTACTGAGCATAACTCAAACTTTCAAGGACCAACCCGATGGTCGCCATCAAAGGTGCGTGAAGCAATGGAATTCTTGCTTCATGCGACTTAACATTCCGCCGGACGTTGAACTTCGTACTCGATGAAGGGGAAATGCACTCGTTGGGATAAAGAATTCTCTTCGTTCGTATCCGTCTTATTCCCTCACCTGGAAGCTCAAGATTGTTAGGGACGGGGCTGATATGTCTACTCCACTCGTAAAGGTTTACCAGAAGCATTGCTTCAAGCGAGACAAACCCGTTGGAGTTCTCACCTATACGATCGGGATAACGCGAAAATTGAAAGATGGCGGTACGGTTAACCCTTGTAGCCATGTTCTGCTGACGCATCTCGCTGGTCAGTGTTCGAGGCAAAAGGATACCTCTGATGGCTTGCACCTCACTCAGTTTATAATCAAGTTTGTGTTACTGCTAAGCCAATCGACGGCCTACTGCAGATACGCTTCAAGCCGCTGCCGCCAACCAGGCGACGAGAGCAATAAGCACTCGCCCCAGCGGCACCTGGCCTTCTTGCTTCGACTGTCGATGCCAGCATAAGTGTTGTTGCGAAGGTACAGACATCCAAAACAACATGGGGCGTCCTTTTGAAAGGGCTGGAACTGCCTAATAAGGTCGTAACTGATATTACCGCGGTAACCTGTGTTCATACTCCTCTCTTCATTTGCTCACCTTCTGAGTGTGGTAGATCCGTCCATATACGTCTTTTGTTCGATCTGCTGTGTCAGCTGTGAATAATGTGTCTGTCCCATACAATTCCGATTTCGTACTCTCGCTGATCTTAGTGGATAATTCACACAGGTACTCATAAACCAGAAAAATCGCGACGAGTGGGTCATTCGTTTGGCGGGTACAATGAAGGACGTCTTGACGACGCCGAGCCATTGAAGAAAATCAAGAAATTCGAGGACTCCGTCTCACTTCTACTCCAGCAGGTCACGGAGTGTGGTGACCATCATCGACTACACCAAACCGAACAGTTTCTAATAACACGATCGCCGCTTATAAGAGCAAGTTGCGCGATATGAAAGAAGCATCCTTGGAAGATGTCACACCTCACACGGGGATCACAGTCATTCGTGTGGTGGATGTGGTACAGAACGTCGGTAAGCATAAGTTGCGTTAGATTGTAGTGAAGATGCTCATGGATATACAGCACAGCGGAATCGATCGACCTAAATGACATCCCATATGCTGAAGCTAGAGAAAGGTGATACTTGCTTGGCACTCGGGAGTCGCCCCTCCAAGAAATTTGTGACATCCTTGACACTCTCGCCGAAGACGCGCCTCCTCACTGGGGTAGCCAGTTCGGGCAAGCCCGCGGTGGCTCACTTGATTGCTCGACCGTTCGATGAGCAAAAGAGGCTAGCCTCTTCATACTGTTTCCTTAGTAGCGACGCCGGTAGACGGAATGCGTTGTGAAGGATAACCAAGCGCTCCGCACGTCGTCATCCCCTTTGGAGCGATTAGAACAGTTCATCATTGAGCTTAGCAGTGAGAACTCGGTCGGACCCCAGCTGGTGGTGATCATCGACGCTCTTGACGTAAGTGGCGATCGAGCCAATCGTCGAGTACCCTTAGAAGCCATCTCAAAGCAAATCGCCGAGGACACGCTCCCAACGAACCTTCGTTTCCTCATCACGTCTCGACCGGAGCAAGACATCCTCACTCAACTTCCATCTGGTCCACACCTTGTTCAAAAATAAATGGGTGACACTGCTGATGAAGATATAGAAAGGTTCATCCACCATTCCTTAGATGAGTATTTGGAACTTGCATTGTCTTTAGCTCAAAGTGAGTGTCAGTCATGTCCTCATGCATCATTTGCAAACTCTTTTTCAGTGGGCTGCTACTGCATGCAAGTTTATTGTTGACAGTGCTAACCAATGGGAGCAATTTGATATCCTTTTAAAAAGTGAAGGTGCTACTTCCATGTGGCCCTTGGATCACCAGTACCAAACCATCCTTGGCCAATTACCTTCAACAACATTTTCTCAACATGGTGGCTGTTATTCTTGCACTTCATAAACTGCTGTCTTTTGCTTCCTTATCTGCTTTTTTTTTGCCTCAAATCAAGACCTGGATATGCATTCTATGACTTCTTGCTGGATAAAACTTGCAGTTCAACCTTCCACATTCATATTCAACCTCAGCCCCTGGCTCTTGGACAAGCAATGCTGGCCCATATGCAATATAAGCTTAGATTTAATATGGTCCCAAGACTCCCAAGACTTGTAACTCCACTGTTTCTGGTCTAGATGATCAGGTGAAGAAGGCCATCTCTTCTCACCTATCTTACTCATGCAGACACTGGATGGACCATCTGCAACATGCAATCTGCACACCAGAATTGTTGAGTGTCATCACTAGCTTTTTCAAGGTGTACTAGCTTGAAGCCATTAGTCTTCTCTCCTGTATTACCCCATTGCATCCTATATACTCTGCTCAACAGGCTTGTGCCATTCTGAGCACTTGGGCCAGGGTTAGTCAAACTATGCTGATTTATCATGAAAGCTAACAAAGGAAATAAATAAATAAAATAGGGCCAGGAGATTGCTATACTAGCATCAGAATCAGCTGGATTTATTTGTTTTGTTTTATCATTAAAGTATCTACACCACACTTGGATCTATCTGCCATACCACAGACCCCAATCAGCTCTCCACTATGCAAGCTCTGGTTATCTTCAAAAACATGTCTCTATGACTTCTGGACATCTAGTAACTTGTCTCTGTGCCCTTAGACTGAACCTGACACAATCTCACCAGTGGTTGCATCCTAAACCCTAATGGTCAGACTGACTCAGGTCATCAGAGCCAGAGACAATCTGCCTGCCATCAGAGGAATAGGTGATAGTCAAGGCAGACTCTTTATGACCTTCAGGTTATGAGTCACTACTGGCCTCTGTCTTGTCTGTTGCCTATTTCTCTGGTGGCAAGTGGGTTGCCTCTAGTGCTTAAGACAACACCATTAGGTTTGGAATGCTACCATAAGTGAGACTGTGCTAGGTGCATTCCAGGGGTACATAGACTTTGTCTTGTCTATCAACTGCCTCTCTGATGGCAAAATCATTGTTGTCTCTGGCTCTTCAGACAACATCATTAGGGCTTGGGATGCAACTTGTGGTGAAACTATAGCAGCTCTACATCAGCAAACCGTCCCTTTCCCTTAGCCGAGGCCCCAGAACTCTGGGGCAACCTAGCTGAAGCCCAGCTCGGCACAGCATGTCCCAGGCTGTCGGGCTCGGCAATTCTCGGCAATTTCTCGGCAAGGTGGTGCGCAGTTGCGGCTAATATTTGACAGCGCTTCGGATATTAACTATGCTAGATACCTAATACTATGTAGTAATAGATTCCTAATGCTCGAAGACTTAGAGAAAATTTGCACGAATAGATCACGTGCAGGTAATGTTTTACCTTAATTTTTTTACTAACTACACTACTTCCCATCCGCCCGCTCAGTCAAGTCGCATCCCGGCACCCATCCCGCGCACAATCACCGCCACAGCCGTCTCACTCACGCTCCAAACGAGCGCGTGCACTGCGCAACGGTGAGCACACCCATTCATCCACTCACGCGCGCGCACTCACCCTACTGCCGTCTCAGGCATGTATCCCCCTTCGTGCGCATACCCACCACCACTACCTCTGCGACAACGGTGGGCGCGGGGAACGCGACATCTTGCCCATCACCACCACCACCACCACCACCGTGACGGGGAGGACGGGGCAACGCAACGGCATGCCCATCGCCACCACCGCGACCACGACGAAGGGGACGAGGAGGTGCAGGCAAAGCGATGGTGCGCCCACCACCACCACCGTGACCACAACGAAGAGGACGAGGGGGCGTGGGGAACGCAACGGCGTGCCCACCACCACCACCACGACTGCGACGAGGAGGACGAGGGCGCGCAGGCAATGCACGCCCACCACCACCATCACAGTTGCGACGAAGAGGACGAGGGGGTGTGGGCAACGCAACAGCGTGCTTGCCACCACCACGGCGACTGCGACGACGACGACGAGGGGGCGCGGGCGACCCAACGGCGCGCCCTCCACCACCACTACCGCAGCTGGGCGCTGGTGACACGACAGCGCGCTCGCCACCTCCACCACTACGATGAAGACGAGGGGGGCGCGGGCAACGCAATGGCGTGCCCATCCCCATCACCATGAAGAGGATGAGGGGGCGTAGACAGCGCGACGGCGTGCCCACCACCACCACCTTGACCGCAACGAGGAGGACGAGGGGGCGTAGACAACGCGATGGCGTGCCCATCACCACCACCTCGACCGCAACGAGGAGGACGAGGAGGCGCAGGCAACGCAACGGCGTGCCTGCCACCACCATGGCGACCCCGACGAAGGGGACGAGGGGGCGCAGGCAATGCGACGGTGCCCACCACCACCTCGACCGCAACGAGGAGGACGAGGGGGCAACGCAACGACGTGCCTGCCACCACCATGGCGACCCCGACGAAGGGGACGAGGGGGCACGGGCAACTCGACGGTGCCCACCACCACTTCGACCGCAACGAGGAGGACGAGGAGGCATCGCAACGATGTGCCTGCCACCACCACGTCGACCCCGACGAAGGGGACGAGGGGGCGCGGGCAACTCAACGGTGCCCACCACCACCTCGACCGCAACGAGGAGGACGGGGAGGCGCGGGCAACGCAACGGCGTGCCCACGTGCCCACGACCGCGACTGCGACGAGGAGGACGAGGAGGCGCAGGCAACGCAAGTGCCCACCGACGTGACCACGGCGACCGCGACGAGCACGAGGGGGGCAACGCAACGGCGGCGCCCTCCACTACCACGCGATGAGGACGAGGGGGCACAGGCAACGCAATGGCGCGCCCCCTACCACCAACGCTGACCGCAACGAGGACGTGGGGAGCACGAGCAACGCAACTGCGTACCCGCCGCCACCACCACCACCACGAGGAGGACAAGGGGGTGTGGGCAATGCGACGACATGCCCACCACCCTCACCGTGACCGCGACGAGGAGGCGAAGGGGTACGAGCAACCCAATGGCGTGTCCTCTACCACCACCATGGGGACCACGACGAGGACAAGGGGGACGCGGGCAACCCAACGGCGTACTCGCCACCGCCACCACCACTATGGCGACCATGACGAGGACGAGGACGACGCGGGCAACGGCGTGCTCGCTGCCGCCACCACCACTATGGCGATGTGACGAGGACGAGGGGGACGCGGGCAACGGTGCACCTGCCGCCACCACCACTATGACCATAACCACGACGAGGTGCAGGGGTATGGGCAACGCAACGGCATGCCCACCACAAAGCACATTGATGTTCGTTTTCATTTTATTCGCTGGATCATTGACGACGGCAAGCTTCGCCTCGTTTTCTGCCCCACTGACGACATGGTCGCCGATACGCTCACCAAAGCGCTGCCCTCGCCGAAGGTCAAGCATTTCGCCGCTGAACTTGGACTGCACGCAGCTTGAGGGGGAGTGTTGGATTTTGGGCAAGCCCGCACGCAGCCACGGTCCCGTGGACGTCTCTTTGTACGATACTTTGTATTCATCTTCTTTTCTTTGTCCCGACGAGATACAAACGGCGCGCTGCGCCGATTGTATCATAGATACTTTTCTCTTTTCTTCCCTTTGATGCTTTGTCTGTCGAGCCGTGATCATTACGATACGATACGATACGCACCGTATATATACGGACGCTCGACCACACTCATCCTCAGTCCATCGCACGATCGCGCTGACTGAGGTGAGCATCCGTCGTAGATTCGTTTACCTCTTACTTGTTTAGGTGAATATACACATAGTCCATCGCACGATCACGCTGACTGAGTCTTACTCGTTTAGCGCCACTCTTGCTCGTATATTCCCGTCACATAACACCACACAGGCCTGAGGGATGAGGCTGGGAAAGGCTTGGTTTGATGGGGTGTCCCATAAAACAAGAAATTCCATCCTCAATAAGCTCAAATTCAGCCTCAGGTAAAACAGTATAGAACTGTACTTTGGTTATAACCCCTCACATTATGGTCTATCACCACATACTAAGTCTCAGCCCAATATGTACATTACTCAAGCTCAATCTTCTTCCTCTACTCTTATTAACTTGGTCTCTAGTAGGCATGGCATAATCCATGTCAACAACATTTTGATCCATGTTTGTATAAAAATGAAATACAGTATTGTGTCTGATGGGAATTCACAAGTCTATGAATGAGATGGAAAGGATTACTCTACAAAACCAATGTGGTTAACAATAAACCAAGGAATTGTAGGGAAACCAATGAAAATGCCTATTCCATGAAGCAACCCAGTCAAGGACATCACCATTTGAGATTTCATCTAGTTATCATCTGAATGATGGACCCCTTGTGTTCTCTAAATACCAACATCAAAGAAACAGAGTTGGTCTGCTTTGTATGTATGATGATATAGGAGGCAACTGAGTGAACAGAGTCTTTATGACCTTGAAATACATCAGCAAAACAACCCTCAGCTATCCAGCACTGTCTAGAATTGGACAGCTTCCAGCTTCCCACAGCAAGGTACCTAACTGCCTAGTTCTAGTCTAGGTCCCCCTAGAATGTCCCAGACTGTGCC
>JBBPUG010000894.1:0-14247 GCA_038094535.1 Tubosaeta aff. alveolata | reverse complement strand
CGCCAAGCCAAGCGGCAGGCTGCGTTCCAT
The DNA here is from genome assembly GCA_038094535.1 of Tubosaeta aff. alveolata. NCBI lineage: Eukaryota > Fungi > Basidiomycota > Agaricomycetes > Boletales > Boletaceae > Tubosaeta > Tubosaeta aff. alveolata. The sequence goes on along the minus strand of JBBPUG010000894.1, from coordinate 14,217 downwards.
AGAGGGGTTGACCTAGACCGGGGGGTCGCAGACCCCTCCCTCTGATGGCTGACGAAGCTTGGACGAGGCCTAGACTGCGTATGTAAGCATGGAATAAACGCAGTTGTTTCCAAATGTAGAGTACAAAGTAATGTCGCGTATAAAATAGTGCACTTGACTGCTCTAATGTTGTCGTATGTCCACCCATAAAAAGGCTGAGGTCCACCGTCAGCTGTCCAACTCTAATCATTCATGTCAGCGCCCGGTAGACATGTTGCAACACGACCGCGACGCGAGCGTATACGACAGGACCTCCCTCGACCGAGGCACCGGCGCCGACTGCGTGCTGTACATCGAGATGGCGTCCACGTGGGCAGGATCCACGGTTGTCAGCGTCCCCGCCGTCATCATCGTCCGCACAGACATCCCGTCGTCCGCACCCTCCGGCATGGACGCCCAGCCGCCCTCGAAGAAGTTGGTCACCAGGACGAGGAGGTTGCAGTTGAGGAGGTGGTCAACGGCGCCCTGAGAACGGCTAGCATGGGTGTCCATCCGAGCAGGGACACGGCGCGTACCTCCATATCGCCGGTCATGCTCGCCATGAAGCCCATCTTTGGGATCAGGAACGTGAGATGGACGATGCTCACGAGGCCGCTGAGGAGGTTCGTCAAGAAGACGGAGAGGATGAGGAGGCGCTCGTGTTTGGGCAGCCGCATCTGGTACAGTATGTGGGTGGGCAACGCAATCAACACAATGTCCGACACCACGGCGGCTTCCGGGGGAGCGTCAATAATCCAAACGTCATCAGATGGATAAAAACGGGGATTACCGGTGAATTCAATAATGGCTGTCGAGAGCCCAAACGTACATTGGGGCATCGCAAGGTTCTCCCATGAAACGTTTGATCCGCAAGTATACGTTTTCGAGACGGCGCAGAGTGCCCATGGAAAAAAGAAGGAGAGCGTGAAGCCGCTGATTATACGCCGCATCCGGCAAGAAGCGGGTACCATCCGTGTGAATGAATACATGATGCTTATCTTGGACGTCCTGAAATTGGACATGCAGAGTAGACGGGGAAGAGAAAGCATACACCCACCACTTCAAAGCGGTGTACGACTCTAATTGTAACCAGACCGACACGAGGTGCGACTTGCGTGACATATACCAGGGATGTTCGTCTACAAGATAAAACACGGTGTCGCCTGCAGCACAGGGTAGCGGTACGCACATTCTGGAAACGCGAGCATCCAAATCGAAATGACACAGACAACGTCGGAACACAACGCCATGAAAGCCCATGTTTCTTCCCACCAGAATCGACATACTGGACGTAACCGGACCCATAGACGCAGGCAGGCTACAAACAGTAAGGTTATCCATGCGGCCAAACTACCAAAAGCACGCGCGCGAATACGTACTTGTAACAGTAGCAACGGCGTGTAGGACGGTGACGAACACTATAGGGCATGTGCAGATTGAGTTGCGCTCTGTGAAAGAACCGAGAATCCCCACGCAAGAGAAAATGGCGGTCGCTGGCGCTGGGAGATTCCACCAACATCTTGGACAAGATAGGTTGATGTGCAGGCGAACGTCGACCTCACCCGGAGCAGAGGAAAGAGAGTCGGAGGGTAACCATCACGATTTCAATTTATATATGGCCTCATGCCCACCGCCTCTAAAAAACGATCCAGGAGAACAAAGTTGCGTCCAGGAACGTGTCGTAAAGAGGCCTGTATGTCCGTAACCTCAAGGGTCCTCTGTGAGAATGCACAATTAGCTAGCACGTCGATGATTGGCCACAGCCTTTCAGGGTCAAAGTGATTGGCATAAATCACCAAAAGTACGACCCACCTCTTCCCACAGAGTGGGATGAACTTTGAAGCTCTGAGGGCCGCGATGGCGTACAGGAAGCGCACCATGAACATTCAAAAACGGAAAAAATGAGGCAAGATTGTGTACATGAGGCATTTACCAGGATCAAGAAAGAGCGTTGTCTGTGTCCGACCAGGCATAGAATGCGAAAGAAAAGCTGAGTGACGAGGAACAAAACGAATTAAACCACCGCTCTAACCTAACGTGATGTTTCGGACGGTTTGATCCGGACTGCCATCGGATCACAAGCTGAACAGACCTCCCGCACGCCGTCGACTCTGGACTGGGTGCACGACAACGAGAGAAATGCCGAGTCCGACAGTCAGTCCAATCGACACGGCGATCAGCTGCAGGGCCGTCTGGAATCCGCTCAGGTAAGAGGACGACGAGCCTGACGTCTGGTCTGAAACAAAGTTCAGGAGACCCCCACTTCCAAGACCGGACGGCACTTGGAAAAGAATACCCGTTATCTGATAGAGTACTCATTCAAAGTTTCCTTGCCTCAATCCGCGCAGACCTTACCATGACCACAAAGGCATTCCCATTGAAAAAACGCCCGTACATGTTGGATACAAATCCAACCGCAAAGGCACTAAATCACGCTCAACTTGTATATGTTACCAAATGAAACGTTAAAACCTACCCAAGCGCAGCGCTAATGTCACTCTGGTTCGGGAATTTAGTGCCTACAAAGTGGTTCGTCACCCAACCGATGGACGCGATTGCAATGAGCAGAATCTATCCACCCAAGTCAGCTCCCGTTCCGAGATGACGCTTGGTACGTACCATTTCCTTCCTCCACCATGGAGCCATCAGTCTCATGCTCAAGAACAGCGAATACATGGGGACTGTCAAAAACGCCCACCATAGACTTGGCGTTTGCTGCCACCATGGCCCAGCGGGGTCGTGAGTATATATGCATGTGTAATCGGTGGGGTGAATAATCGACTGTCCGACCATCTTCACATAAAGCTCGGCCCCGATTGCAAGCCCGAAACCGAGGAAGAGGGAGTACATCAGGGCGAAACATAATCGGACCGCACCCGCAACTAGAGAACGCGACGAAAGTTCGAGGGATCCACTCAGAACAATAAATCCCTTGTGTATGCGCACGTGAGTGCTGTTTCGACGGTGCGACGTGGTCAATACACTCACTGGTAGGATCAATACCACTGAACTACTGGCCACGGCGGAATAGCAGAAATGCTTGGTAGATGCCAAGGCAGCACTCAGGAAGCTCAAGAGTGTCGCAATGGTGATTTCAAACACATTCGCATATAGCTCATTGCGTGCGCCGATCAGTTGGATCGCAACGAGCAGTGCGCCAAGAGGTGCCGATGCAAGACAGTCGATGAAAGAGCCAGAGAATGAGACGGAACAGATGGAAGCCGAGCACATTCCCCCGACGATCACCAACTGCATGAAGTTGTACAGGGGCTTCTTGCGCATCAAAACGTCCAACGACGCCGACGCTGCAGAGACTGACATCTGGTCATGGATCACCTGGAAATCAAGGTGAATCACATGGATGCTTCATAGATGCCTTACTCACGTTCCAGTACAACGCATGCGCATCTCCCAGCTTCTCTAGGTCCAAAGCGCTACCCTGTCGGATGAATTTGACGTTACTCGTTCCCGTGGCGCTGTCCTCGAACGAAACGAGCATCACGTCAGGCAGGTACATGCAACTAAGTTCGAGATCCAACACCCGTCCGGTACTTTGAATTTGTGCAGCGAGACGGTGCGAAGGACCGCCAAACATCATCATGGCACGGGCGAGTTTCATAATGAATTCTTGTCTTTGCAGAATCTCAGCCACGTGCCTCGTAATCTAGAACGCTTTTAGCCAGAAAATAAATCGGGGAACGGTGACAAACATAAACTTCCGCCTTTCGTCTCTTGCGCCGCTTCTCTTTCTCTCTCTCTCTCTCCTTCTCCTTTTGCACCTTCCTTTCGCGTTCTTTGATCCGTCGAACCTCTTTCTGCGTGTGCTTGAAGTCGAAATACTCCTTTTTCTCGCTAAACTCGTCTACAGGTGTACCTCCCAGGCTCGAGGTGTTCGGTGTCGCACTACCACTTCCATTTGGCGTATGACGATCCCTTTCCCTCTGCGTAGCCGGGTGAGATGCCGATAACCCTCCGAGGTGAGTCGGGGACAGATGCATCGTCAACGGAAGATCTTTCAATTTTCCAGCCCATCCCTTGCGTCCGGGTGTAGAGGCCGGGTCTACCTGACCCTTGGACCCATGGGCCAGACTTTCAGACCCCCCTGTCGGAGATGCCACGATTGTAGCGCCTGGCGTCACTGGCGATTCGGCCTCGCTCTCCTTGTCCTCGCTTGGGCTACGATCGGATGCGGCGCTAGAATCTCTGTCATCCGAACGTCGAAAACCGCGAGAAAATAGGTTATGTGCACTTCGCGCCGCGCGCGGCACTTCCTCCATGGAGTACCTCACGAGATTATAACCCGGTCTCTTCAAATTCGGTGCGAGCGTTGACTGTTGGGGTGCAGCTGCCCCAGATAGCGAGCCCGCGCCAGCAATGAGAGCAGCAGCAGCAGACGCCGCGGGGAAAGACGGAGACCGGATGTGTCCAAGGATAGACGAGGCGGACCCTGTCTTCTGTGAGCGACCGAGCCCTGGATAGCTGTCCTTGTGCGAAGTGGAGTGATCATGATTGTCGTCTTGATCGGCTAACCAAGGGCGATGAGGTTTTGGAAGAATACGCTCCTCACTGCCGGCGTCAGAACTAGTACGGCTCCTCCCACCTGGGGAACTCGTGCCGCTCATGCTCCCTTCGTCGTCGTGATCATGATCGTGGCCATAAAGCGCCAGCAACGTGCTGAGCACGCCATTGCCAGGCTTCACTCCATGGTTCCCGCGATAGTCCCCGGACTGGCGCTGTCGAGAGTGCGCCGCGGGCGTAAACCAGCTGGTAGGGACTCCCTTTCGCACCCGTCCTGGGCGGGGAAATTCTCCATCGGTGAGGTCGGTATCCGCATCAGTGTCTGAACGGGTATGATGATGGCGACGGCGACGGCGATCACGCTTCGTCGCCTTTCCTTTCTCTCCTTGGTGAACACCTTTCGGTTTGGTAGCATTCTCACCATTGGGCGAGCGGTGGAGCCAGCCCCAACCTCGCCTTGTGTGCGCCCGCACAACCCCAGCGGCTTGATGTTCCGCTAGCTGCGCAAGATGTTTTTCTCCAAAGGTGGTATCAATTTCTCTAGTACTTCGTCTCCAGGTCGAACGCCTTCGCAGGATGTTTCCAGCCTCTCTGCCTGTGGCGTTAGGTATCGGTGCGTGAACTGGTAATCCTTCTCGTTCTAGGGGGTCTATCCAAGCCTCTCCAGGGACATCACGCGTGCGATGCGCGACGAGTGTAGAGGCAGAAGGATTCATGCTAATATCGCCTGCAGTTGGTGAACTCTGTTGTGTCGACGAACGGCTCGTGCCCCGTGACTTCAATACTTGGATTTGGGGAGGACTCGTCGTGGGGTATGGAATATCACTGCTCATATGGATGTTCGGAAGGGTTGATATCGCAACGGGAGGGCTTATGAACGGGTTGTGAGCGGACGCCGGGTCAGAGACGGATGCATGGGATGAAACGATGGCCCGGGGAGGCACCGAAGGAAATGAATCTACGTTTCCTTCTTGTGTGCTTTGCTCGCCGTGGAGACCCTCCGTTGATTGGTGCTTCACCAGAGCAGTCCTGAGCGTCTCAAACGCGCTAGGCTATGCGGGATCTTTAGCCACGTACAACACGGAGCGAAGGACGTACGTCGAGCCCCATCTCGTCAAGCTCATGGACGCTTTGCGGAGGCGAAGGTTCCGTAGTGCCCTCAACTTGGTCTCCGGCCCACTGAACACGTCGCAGAGTCCGTGTGTCGTCCTCGGTTGTGGTGGCGCGGGCGGGACGGAGTTCACTGGAATGTCGATGTGGTACGGTCGGGGAGGCCATTGTGCAAGCGGCACTAAGGGCGGGTGGCGTGCATTTGGTGAGTGAGAATGAGCGAGTCTAAAAGAGCCCGAGAATGAGAAGGCAGAACGCACATTGTTCAATGTCTTTAAGAGGTGGCCGGGTTCACGGTATTTTTGTTTCCTTGCTTCTCAAGTGGGGAACGACCGTGGGTGGAATGGGGGTCCGAAAAGCAATGTACGGCGTAGGCGGAGCGAAAAGAGGGTGGGGTCCGCTGGCTGCGAGGCCAGTGGTAAGCGACGGAAAGGGTTCGGGTGACTCACAAGAGTTGTTCTCGACTGTCGCCAAGCCAGCGATCAGATGACCATGCCTCACGCTGGTGGAGACCCGCAGCAGAATAATTAGCATGCTATTGAGTATGTTTTGCACGCCAATTCAGAATACCAAGAACACCCCTGACGTCATTGTTTTTGGCGGCGCCACCTTCCTTATCCGGTAAGCCCTACATGTGTGATAACGCACAATTAGGACCGTCACTCGTGTGGAACAAATCTCCGTAAGATGTGGAGTAGATCTTATCTCCACTTGGATAGATGACACGGAAATGTTCACTGAACGCCTTCCTGCAAAGGTCTGCTCTACACGCTCGGGCTCCACCGGACTCTATTGTCTCCGCTTCTACCTGATGTGATTCGTCCACATTCCGAACGCCATCATACATCAGATGTGACAGTCGTTGCTGCGGACTGATGCGCCGTCCATGATGCGATGCGAGCACCACTGAGCGTGAGTCCGTCCGTCTCCAACGTCGAAATGCAGACTGATTTTCCTTTACACTGAATTCTATCGTGTAGACTCACGATCGATGCCTGTGCTTGCGAGGCCTTGGGAATTACGAACAACGCGCACCTTCGGGTTGGCCATTGCATCGTGGACACATGCTGAACACGTTTGTTTGCCAAGACGGTCAAGATGGGCCGACACATGCGTTCCTCCCAGCTCTGGCGTCGAACGTGCGGGCCACCCGAACAGAAACTTCGTGACTCATGGCAGTGGAATGAAGGGTGCGTGACGCTTCATAACTATCGTACGTCCCACACCGTCTGAAGGGAGAATGAGGACCTGCTTTCAATTTCCAAAGTTGTCATAGGAAGCAAGCGCCAAGCCAGACCTTCCTACAACACATCAGGGAGTCGCGTCCGAGTCGACCCTCTTTTATCGGCGTTCTCTTGAGAAGGTGAGTGAACACAGATATCGTTGTCGTGTCTATTCTTGGCCGCTTGGTACAGGTGACCGTCTCGTGCCCAGGCCCGGCCGCACCAATCCAGTATCCATACGATCTCCGTGAACAGCACATCGAGGAATCGCGTTCAAGTCGATCCTCGCTTTTGATGCCTCATCGTATTTTTATCGCTGCCGCCTTGAGGTGAGTGAACACGGATGTCGTTGTCTTGTCTATTCTCGATGAAGGGGACCGTCCCGAGCCGCGACGGCAATCTACGATGAAACGTACCCTCGATCCCGTGAGGCATCTGTTTGCCTCGCAATGCTGTTGTATCCAAGACACCCACACATGGCGGTAGCGCCGACTTTCCGCGACACTAGCAACCTCGGTGTTTCAGGTGCATGAATAACTCCGCGTCTGAAGGAATTCAAACCCTGCGAGGAAGTGTCTGTAGCAGATCTTGGATGACATCGACCACACTCCCCCTATCGGCAGGCAACATGAGTGGATGACTTCATTACAGCGGTATCCTGCCAGGACTCGATAAACTACCTGTATCTAAACATTGCGATACGTCCAGTCCAACGTGGTCAAGAAATTAAATCGTAAAATGAAATACCAATGTCCGTTATCAGCGGCACGATAAGAGAGCGCATGTGTTCATGACAATAATAATAGGTCCAAGTATACCCAGTACTTGCGCGACGCGATGCGTTCAAGAAATCCGTCCGAACCATCTCCACACGGGAAAAAAAATACACGATAACCGCTTCTGCCAAGAATCGCCTCCCCCCTCTCGTGCATCAAGGCGAGACAGGGACGAACACCCACCCAAACGCTCTCACCTCGTTGCCTTTCTCGCCCAGGTACAGCTCCGTTTCGTACAGCCAATTCACGAACCCAGCGATCCAGTCTCGCAGTCCGCGGAGGTACCGTCGCGCCTCGCGATCACCGGCCACCTCAGGCACCGACAACAGCGCCTCTTCGGTCGCGACGAACGCGTCCACGCTCTGCTTGACGAGCATCCCCGCCGACGACACCGCACACTCCAACGAGACATGCCGCTCACGCATGAGCACAGTGACAAGGTTGGCCGCGTGCCGTGCAGGAATGCCCTTGGCGCACGACAGAATGTCCTGTCCATCATCAGCGATCACGCCACCCAGTCAGACAGGCACTCACCGCGGACCACGCAGCGATGTCACACGCGTGGTCGTGCAGCCGCGCACACAGCGCGTCCGCCAGCAACGCCTCCGGGACGTCCACGTCCCCCGCGTACTGGACCAGCTCCAGCGCCATCCGGACGCCAGACGCGTCGCGCGTCTGCTCAATGTACGACTCGAGATCGGGCACGACGCCGTGGGCGGCGTCGACGGCGCGCTGGTACCGTGCCGCGAGGTAGCACCGCTGGGACTTGGCGAACCGCATGTACCATCCGGGGCGCCTGTACGCCACGCGTGACAACCGTTCCGAGAGACTGTGGTGTACGTATGGCGGGAACGATAGCGCGTCAGGTACGCACGTGAGCCATGAGATCACGACCAAGTACGACCGGACTCACACCGTGCATAGACCGGTATCCGGTGAGGGCGCGGCTTGCTCGCGATGGCGCAACAGCAGGCTGAGGACATCGGTGATGAACCGTAGCTGTGGCGCGTCTGCGTTGGGATGGCAGGCTGCCGCCAGCAACCCTGGCTTCGCGGCGCTCCAGGCCATCGAGGAAAGCGTGACACCAGATTCTTGCAGCCACTTCTCAGAAGCCTTGGAGACCCCTCTGCAGTGCTTGTTGGCCCGCAGCTCGAAAACGCTGCAAAAGGTCATGAGGTCCGGCAGCTGGAGGCTTATCGTCATGGCGGAGCGCGTTTGAACAGCGCGGGTGAGAGGAAGAGTTGTGTGATTCAGCTGGTAAAGTAGGTGTTGGAAAGGAAGAAGATGGGCGCTCTGCAATTGTTTCCGCTCCAGCTCCGACTCACAATTGGGCATTCGGACATCAAAGTGGTGAAGTCTATCACGAAGGTATCCGACTGAATATTCTGTCTATCCGCCCGCGAACTCTACCCACTCCTACGCCAATGCCAATGACCACGCCCACATCGATAACGATGACCGACATCGCAGCAAACATGTACCTCGGCGCAAAGATTTTCCAGACCATCAGGTGCCTCCTCAGCACAGCTGCGCTTGTAGCACTCCCCAACAGGAGAATCGTGAAATACAACATAATAGCGAGGCCAGCACGGAGCGAAGAGGCCGTGAGGCCGCGCGGCGGAGGTAGCGGCGGGTGGTTCCAGAGCACAAGGAGAGGTGAAGCTAGACCCATCAAGAAGTGGGCCCCGAGTGTGTTGGTGATCACCGTCAGCTGAGACATGGGAAAAGACACTGCGGGAGTAAAGATGAAGGCCGTCTTCCATTGCAACGACGGTATCGTTGGCTGGTGACCCGTCCCGTGGAATGCGTGCACAGCTAGGAGCGCGAGGGGAACCACTTCCGAAAACGACAGTTCCCGTCTCAGCGCGTTGAGGTCCAGTGCCGTCGTTGGTTTCTTTGAAACAAACGCATCACCAAGTCCGTGGACGTCACGCACACTATCAACGATCTCGAGGTGTGCCAACAGTGCCACAGTCATGAGCCCTAAAACTACTTGACCAGTAAGTTGCATGCATAGCCAGACCACGCTCAAGAAGATGGTCCAGAACACAAGATAGGGCGACCCAAACGCATTAGCGAACCCAAGTATAGTCACCTTGACCCGTTGTTCCTGTTGGCTATTGGATGCAGGGCCGTTGTTGATCTCGAGACATATGGGTGATGCCCACCATAACGACATGCCCCCAAACACGACCCCCGCGAAACACATTCTGGCTAGCACTGTCCGCGTTAGGCGGAACATTGCATTCACGTTGTCACCAAAGAACCCCGTCGAGTGAGCCCATTCAAATATCCAAAACCCGGTTCCAGAAAGTAAAGCAGACGCGAGCGCCCAAGGAAAAACGATTCTTGCTAAACCCTTCTCGGACTTTGAGATGCCAAGGATGTGCCGGATGACGAATGGGATGGAGAAGGCAACAAGCGGCGCGACGAGCAAGGCGAGAATGGGAGGAGCAGAGGAAGTAGGGGAGGCGTAAAATGTCACGGTACAATAAGGGTGCTGTTCTTCTCTGCACACGGTGCTCATTGCCATGAGTCTTACGCAGGCCGCGAACAACGCGGAAAACCCAAGAATGCGACCCCGGAGGCGGGGTGTTGGCGCAGTGAATCCGACCAGGAAAGAAGGAACGAGAGATGTAATGCTGAGGAAATGCACGATGCGGTCTTCCCAGACAGTGAAAGAATTAGAAGCAAAGCAGAGTGCATGCAAGATGGTAATGATTGGGATAGAAGTCCATTGTTCACGGCGGATTGAAGGACGGCACGAGAACGAGAACATGAGCGTGGACGCGAACGCACACCCGAAGAGCGAAGTATGGTGGAGGTGAACGCCTTCGAGGAAGTTCTGCAGTGGAAGATAAACTGCACTCCCGATTGTCAATCCAGCAAAAGAGGCTTTGAATGCACCAGATAGTGCACTTTCGAGGCGTTTCTCCAGATTTTCAGCATCATCGCCGAGTAAGCGGTATGCGCAATATGTTGCGACAATACCAAGGATTGTAATAGCAAGCCCAGCACTGATGAGAACGAGACTAAATCGTGCCCAAAGCGTGCGGCAAGCCGAGAGCGAGAGGCGGTTGAACTTCCAGAGCGCAGCAAGCGAATCGTTTGAGGAAGCGGTTTGCCATTCTTTCCAGCTCTCCGAGAGTTGGCTCCAGAATCCATCGAGTTCCCCACCGGAGCGGCTGCCACGGTATGCGTCTAAATATCTTTTGATTTGATTCGCATTTATCTCGAGAGCCTTCCTGACACCTGCGCCATCAGTTCCGCGATCGAAAGCTTCTGGGATAATACTTCCGAGATTATTGAATGGAATAGGAAGGCCGAGGAGGAGCGATATTGTTGGGACAAGATCAATTTGCTGAATAGATCGATGGGGAACAGTCTCTCCGGGGAAGACGGTGGTGGGAAGGAGGATGCTCGGAAATGATGTTGACCCCTGGGCTAACGCCGGTCCTTTGCTATAAATCCAAACCCCCGACATCGTCTCAAGGACGCTATCGCCTCCATGATTACCAGTACGGTCCATGCCATGGTCCCCGAGCAGGACTAGCAGGGTATCCTCGTCGATGACCTTGACAAGCTGGGCGAGGAAGTCATTCATTTGTTCCAACTTTGCCTTCATAACCGGATGCTCGGGGCCAACGCGATGCCCAGCATGATCAACACCCAAACCATGACCAATCGCAAGACCCCACGTGTGGGAAGGATCGTTCACCAGAGGTAACAGGTTTGCAATGACCCCTTCGTCAACCGTATGCAGGTCCTCGACATTGAACGAGTCAAAGGGGAAGGTCATGTTGTGATCGAGGATGTCAGGGAACAGAGCCATCCAAGTATCATCGCCTGCAAGCGCAACCTTTCAGGCATATATATATATAAGAAAGCAGAGGGGGCCAAAGCTGACCTTCCGACCAGCCGCCACAAGTTGGTGCAGTAGGGAATCCTCGTTAATAGCGGAGCCTCCAAAGCTCTCTCCGATGTCTACAAAGGTCGGAAGTGAACCTGTTGTGAGACCTTTGATACGCTGGAGCGTCGTGGTTGGTGGGTCGGCATAAGCGTTGAATATGAAGGAGTGTTGCGGGTAAGCGGCGGTAAGTTCCTGAGGAAGAGTTAGGATGTTATGATGGTACGGAGAAGGAGGCTCTGGGGGATGGTTGGAAATGAAATCGAATCGAAGGGCGTCTATGATGAGTATGACAGCCCTCTTGTGTGTCGCGAGAGAGAGACAGGCGTCACCGGCGCACTCGTTTCTGTCTGGAAGAGATAACCGGCTCAAGAGAAATCCCTTTGTGAACAAGTATATCCCTACACAGTGAACGAGAAAAAGCCAAAGAAGGAGACGAAGACCCCTGGTAGGCATGACTTTGGCATGAATCTGAACTAGAATAAGTGCTGAAGAAGCATAACAAGATGCTCACTGGTGGAAGTGAAGAAACCAACTCACGTGACTGCTCGTCACTTGTCCAACGACTGCAGCGACGCGACAGAATGCCGCGCAAGGATACAAGCGGAGGTCAGATATCCGCCCAAGCTCAACAAGATCTCGTTTCAGAAAGCATCGACAACTTTGAGTTGCCAAAGACCCTCGTGACAAAGATCGCAAAGTCAGCCGTGCGTTCTCGGATCTGTTTCCTGCCTCTAACCTCACCGTTCACAGATACCAGACAATGTAAAGTTGCAGAAGGAGACAGTGCTCTCCCTCGTCAAAGGGTCCACCGTGTTCATCAACTATCTCGGTAAGTCACCTTTTTGCGGCAGCCTCGCAGGAAACTCATGAATTCCGTTAGCTGCAACGTGAGCTCGAGGCTTTCCAAAATGTATGGGCATTGACCGCTGCGTCCTCAGCGCACATGACGTCGCTCTTTCCAAGCAGCACAAAAGTATTTCTGCTTCCGACGTGCTCAAGGCGTTGGAAATGATCGAATTCGGGGACTTGGTCGACCCGCTGCAAAACGAACTCCAAAGTAACTTGTTTTGATTTCTGCCGTTTGACATCAACTTATGCTTGTGTAGTTTACCGGGACAACACAAAAGGGGACAAGAATCGGAAGACGGGTGTCGAACGCAACAACAGTGTGGGCAAGGGGAAAGCGAAGGAGGGTGAAAGTGTATCGTCAACCCCACGGCCGAAAGGAAAAACAAAGGCAGCCTTGCCCCCGCCATTCACAACGGAACCTCTCTCAACTGTCCCAACGTCAATACCACACACTACCGAAGACGTCGAGATGAACGAGCGTGTAGGTGAAAACGAGGAAGTAGGTGAAAGTGGGATGGGTGAAGACTTTGTTCAGGAATATGGAGAGGAAGCCGAAGAACCGGCGGGGGACGATGAAACTGAGGAAGAGATCGAAGTCTACGATGAATCAGAAGAATTGAGGAGGGATGCAGCGACAGGGCTCGACAATGCTCACCCAGGAGATGACATTCAAATGTAGCTGCTTGTACTAGTAGCCACTTGTAATATCGTGATGCGACGTGATTTATCAAATTCGGATGCTTCACGGGATGGAGAGGTGAGCGTGCCACTGGATTGTAAGTGTCCCTTGATCTTCACTTTGAAATGAGGACTTGCAGTCACTCTGAATGTAGAAGTTGACAGGCCCTTGGGTGAGTAAGTATTCAGGTGGACGCATGGTCGAGCTCTCTTACATATCTCTTCAAGATATCATTGTCGACTGTTCGACGTTGCCAATCCGTCGGGTCGGCTATAAGTTTGGAGGAGAGTCGATCATGAGTCCCTGAAGGTATTCAAGAAAGACCTTGTACTGCAGCTCTGCACCTGCGAATGCTGTCGAAGTAAGCCTGAACATCAATAGAAAGCTTGGCGTTGACGGACCGTTTCGCAATGAATGTCTAACCATTCTTGAAGTCACGATGAGACAAGTTCTTGGTATCTCGTGGGTTGAAAACGAGTTGACATTAACCAGGTTAATTTCGCGATCGTGCGATGGATCGAGGATGAGTCTGGTCGAACGTCTGTATATACACAGTGCGTCGTAAGGAACACGGCTGGACTGGACAAAACGAACACAAAGACAAGGATCGTACGAAATAGTCCGCGGGACCGTAGTTGCACGCCAAAAATCCTACGTTGAGCGAGTACGACGGTGGTCTCTCAACGCGCGTTATATCGCCATCACACAGGTACATACTCATGTGGCAGCGATTTAACCCACGAGTAGCCCCGAAACGCCTTGCGCGTAGGATACTGCCTGTGATGGGCGCACGGCTTGAAGCTTGAAGGATGACCGACCGCACCAATACGCGCACCCGCCCATTCTCGGGGTTGGCAGATCTGTGAGGGATCTTCTCCATCGGAGGGCTCACGACCGCTAGCCCAGGATCGGGCCTGCTCGTGGACCCAATCCTGAAAGTAGCCATGAATGCTGGTGAGAGTAGAGAACAAGAGTACCATTACCTAAAATCCGGTGTCGACCCAGTTCGGACTTGTATCTTATCTTGACCATCAACCCGAACGTCGCCGACTCATCCAATAGACTAGAGCGCTCGACAATCTCGCCATGGTACAGGTCAAGAACAAGGTCTGCCTCATGTGCGTTGGGCTATCT
>JBBPUG010000893.1:0-14281 GCA_038094535.1 Tubosaeta aff. alveolata | reverse complement strand
TACTGGTAAACAGATCAGCCACAATGCTGAATAAGCGTAAGGTAGGAGCTCTGCAACTGCACAGAGCGATGAACAAGTCAGAATGAGCTGGGGAAAGTTGGATATATGCATAATGAAGATGGGGAATTGAATGGTGACAACTAGGAAGCGAAATGAGAAGCAGTAAGCCATCAATGAACAATATGAGTGCGAAATCACCAAATATAACAGTCGTTGTACTCGGTTTCTGCCACACAGTACGCCCATCCGCGATTGAGCCCTGGGTCCTTTTCTTCTGATGATACAGCACACCGCTTCAGTCGAAAGTTGGCGTCAATTGCCACAAATAGAGCATATAGCCAACTATTCGTGCGTTAGCAAATGTAGCCCACATGATAGCTGGCTTTACCTTTGATCCGAATGTTCCCATCCAACAGGAAGGTTTCTGAGAGGTTGTGGGCATGCCGGGCACAAGACTACCAGCTCGCCAAGCTGTGTGTCGTCTATACCTGACAGATCATGCCCTCTGCCACCCCGCTTCAACGCCTTGATATGACGCCACTCCCTTGCCATCCTAAGAAAAACTGCATAACGATCCTGGGCATTGGGTTAGCCAGTTACCCCCTTATTTCATTTTGGACATACCCTAATGGCTGTCAGGCCAGTGTTGTCTGTCCTTCGTGCTAGAGTATGAAAGAACTCATACGCAGCGACCTTGGATTCCAAGGACAGCAAGTGAAAATGTTCCATCATGAAGAATGAAGCGGCGGTGCGTGGGTCCATGATGAGGGCAGGGAACCAACGTGCACGAAGTAGTTGCTTATAGTGGCTAGGGGCTTGTTCGCATCCACAAAAGTCGAGAGTGACAAGGTGGATTCCATTGATGTCAATGACAACGAAATCGTCGTTGTGCGCAGTTTGGGCATTCGGGCACCTTGCACCTGGCTTATGACCAAGCTGGACCCGTAGGCCCAAGTCTTTGAGGGCTGTCCGCTTGAGGTACTCCAATACTATAATGCACCGGGATCAGTACCACGCATAACATATCACATTATACTTACCTCGATGCGGTGGAGAGGAAGAGTAACGTGTGCCCTCACAATACACTCTGCACACAAAAACTCCACGCTGAAACAATCCTTGCAATGGTAGATAGGGTCCGGACATCCACACTGGCATAAAACCCAGTATTCCATGCGACCACGGCCCTTCAGCTTGAGGAACTCCTCAAGTACTGCAGCACATTCCTGCAGCCATACGTCTATTGGCTCGGTCTACTTCGAGTGAACGTGTTGGGTAGGCTGCAAAAAAAAAGACTGACCCTTGGATGCTTCACTACTGAGGATGATGCTGGTAGGTGCTGAGCCTCTTGCCAGGGATCAAACAGCATTGAATCTTCAACCCGGGGCGGCCCCACATTTTCTGAAGTCGGCTCCCACACAGGAATTGTCTTGGTCTTTAGTGTGAAAGATCCGGCTTTTCGTAGAGTGAAGATGCGGTGTGTGTGAACACGCTCGCCATCCACACGATTGGTGAGAGAGGTATGTCGTACTAACTTCCACTTTTTTGCAGTGCGATGATGTGCCATAGTGATCATGGGAAGACCCGAGCAGGTCAACGAGCACTTCAAGTCATCAAGTTCATTGAAGATGTGTTTGGCTATTACTGGTATACGTTCGCACCAAGGCTACAGAAGACCCATCTAACGGCGGCACGGAGCATCTCATTA
The DNA here is from genome assembly GCA_038094535.1 of Tubosaeta aff. alveolata. NCBI lineage: Eukaryota > Fungi > Basidiomycota > Agaricomycetes > Boletales > Boletaceae > Tubosaeta > Tubosaeta aff. alveolata. The sequence continues at coordinate 12,573 of JBBPUG010000893.1, read as the reverse complement.
CAGTAAGCGATATCTATACTTCTCATTGCCTCAAACACGTCTGGTGCATGACCTTCATGTTTGAAAATCAGGACATCGCCTCGCCAGAGAGGCTTCACCTCTAGTGATACCATCAAGTTCTCCACCGCCTCGTTGAATGGCTGAGGGTTGCCCTGCTGTGATGCATAGCATATAGTGAAGGAATTGGTTGTCTGCTGGCGGGAGGCACCTGGGAAGGCCATGAAGGTTCGTGTGCGAGGGGTGACAGTAATACCCAGCAAGGCCACCTCCGTGATTATCCATGGGCCCACTTGCCCTCGGTTGCCATCGAATGCCACATGCACCAAGGTGGCCTCCTTGCAGCCCATGCCGTAAAATAAGGCAGGGACATATGTGCGCCCCTCCTTCTGATGTCAACCGTTGCCTGTTTGGTCAAAGAAGGGACTTACGGGGTGGTGAGCGAACTGATATTGTTCTATTTCCAGGATGTCATCCTCGTTTGTTGCACACATTGGATCGCCTTGGATATTACCCTCGTCTGTTGTGTCCATTAGATCAATTTGGTTCATCCGTGGTACTTTACGGAAGGTAAGCTAGATGGCATGGCCAATGGCGAGGCGGGTGGTGAGTGCATGCGGTGATTTAGGGACTGAGTCTTACCAGTTCAAAAACAGATACCCTCGTGGGGTCTCCATCTGGCCAGTCTATGCATTATGAGTCAGTCCTGACGACAACCACGGCGTATTTTGTCAGTCCCCCCCCCTCAACGACATGCAGTCTTCTTTTGGATTCCTCAGCATTGCAACCCACCCTGAGGTATCCTGGCGCCACATGAGCAATGGCGCCTTCTCCAAGGTACTCAGCGTGGATCCATTGGAGGCCTGGATACGTCACACCGGATACATCGCACCATGGTGAGCCCAAAACTCATTTCTGCCGGTCATTTTACCCGCGGAGCAGACAGGTGACAGGTATAAGGTGTGTGACATCTCATCCCACACTCTAGCACGCTTATACACATCTCGTTCGCTTCAATGGTCCACACTACCAAACTGCCCAGTCTAGACGGCCCAGCTGCTAGTGGGAATAGTAGTCGAGCGTTGGGTTCGTTCGCTCACAGTCCTTTCACGTTGCCATTGCGCCGGATTGCTCATCCTCCAACAGATGCTCTTGTCACACTTCTATCTTCCCTTGACTTGTCCCAATCAGACAATCAAGCACTCATTGAAGTGCTCTCTGAGTGTGTGAAGGAACAATCGAGTGAGTTTTTCCATGGCACTGTTCGATTATACTTAGGTCACTAGCCACAGCTTTGGATTCTCCGACCGCCACAGCCCACTTCAAAACTGTGGCTGTGACCGAGACCCCTTCGGACGACGCTGAGGACCCTGCTCTCGACATTGAGGCTAATACTGCCAAGACTGCCCCGGTCGCCTCCTCCACTGCCCCTGCATGCATCAAGTTCAACATCACACCCATCAACAAGGAGCCTATCTACTGCATGCTCAAGAAGGGCGCTCTGAACTTTCATGAGGCATTGGAAGCGCTCGCTGAAGGCTCCATGCTGTCGCAACATAGGAGGGTCTTCTACAACCTCCCTGTGGACCAGGCGGGCCCTTTCTATTACATAGTCCGTGGTCACCATGTCGGGGTGTTTTCTGGCTGGTGAGTTGATATGATTGCTATACACAAATGTATCTCACAGGCCTAGGGATGTCGCTGGGCCTAAGGTGAACATGTAACGTGAGGTGCACCTGAGAGAACGTTGGCGACACAAAGTATACTCAAGAGAGAGTCTGACTAAACCCAAGAGAGGCAGACACTCACGAAGAGGTACCACAGCGTCTCTCCTAGCAAGCTTAGTGCGAACTGAGGAAAGAGGACAGAGGACGAAGACGAGAGAGCACACTGATCTTCGAGAATCACTCGAAGACAAGGGATGAGTACGACGAAAACAATAGACAAGAGACACAGGACTTAGGACTAAGGACAATGACGAGGAACTCAGAGGACTCGAGAATCGCTCGAGGACAGAGAAGGGCTAGCACCAGGTGTGTAGATTCAGAGTGAGGAATAAAAGTACAGGGCGAGTGGTATAAGTATTCCTATCGTGAGAGAAAGGAATGTTATAGAACGCGATGGAACAAGGGAACACATTGCCGTCGTGAGAGAGACAGCTGTGGAGCTAATCATCCAATGAAAAGAGGTTTACATAATAGACAAGTGAACAAAAGAGAGAATTGGAACGAGACGATGAAGAAGGGAGAAAAATCGTAACATTACCCCCTTTGTATGATTGAGTTACCAGCTCAATTATCCTCTTCATAAACATCAGCAACTTCCTCAGCAAAAAGTCTGGACATATGTGCAGCATACGGACAGTCATCAGCAACATGACCTTCGCCATTGTAAAGAGCACAAAGTCTGCTAGGACATACGCGTGGTCCATGGCCCCAATGATGGCAGAAATCACAGAAAGATTGAAGGCAAAGGATAGCACTGTGGCTGGGAGCTGGAGTACCACAGCAAGGACAGTAGTATTGAGAGCAGTCAACTTGATAATGACCAGTGTGATGGCAATAGAAACACACTGTGGAGGGAGTGGCATCTTGGAGGACAAACCAAGATTCCAGAACTTGGGTGGGAGAATTGAGTATTAAACGTCCATCAGCAAGACGTTTATAGAGGGCCCGAACTCGAGCTTGGGCGGCATAGTCGACGAAGGAAGAGCCATCAGAAGCGGTTGTACTGTTTACTGCATCGGTCATTCTTGCCAGTAGGGACGAATCTGGGGCAGAATCAGGAGGTGGGGGAGGCACGTCGAAGTATATAGGTCCTATGTCGATTGTGTCCGAGTTAGAGGACGAAGAGGAAGGAGGAGGAGGGGATAGATGATCCACTAAGGTACAAGACATGGACTTCACAGGAGAGGGAGGAGCAGGAACTGGGAGAGGTGGTTCAAGGATAGGTGATTGAGCCATTTGACCACCTTCTAGACAGGAGGTAACATTCTCGAGGTAAAAGTCTTGTTCCTGTGGATCTAAAGACAAGAAGATGGGACGAAAGGTAGGAAGTATGAGTCGAATGGGGAGTTTAGGTACAAGATCGGCAAAATGACTAAGTACTAACAGGTCTAGGACCCGTTCAGACAACTGCCCAATAGCAACATGAAGTGGAACTCCAAAAGAAGGGGGCAGGTTTTGTGGGGCAGAGTAAAAGTGAAGGTTCTGAATGTGCACCACAGTGTGAAATAACCCGATGAGATGACGTAAAATGTCATCATCACGATACAAAGGATCCTCTGGAATGATGTGCCAAAGGGTGGGATCAGAGAGGATAGCTGAATAGAGGATTGGCAAAAGACGAGGCGGAAGTAAAGAAGGTTGCACAGGATAAGAAAGTAAAGGCGATGGGTCCGACATGGTAGAGGAGCGAGATCGAAGAGTAATAGACATAGAAGTAAATGAAACTATACATGCGAAGGTGACTTTGTTTGATTTTGAGAGGAAAGGTAATTGAGAGAGCCGTTAGACCAGTAGAGAAGAGAAAACAAGGAGAGAAGCAGGACCATGGCAAGGACTGTCAGCGGCTGAGCGACGCATCTCTCTCAGTGCCCCTAATCCAAGACATGTTTACACCTTAAGCCACACGCAGAAGAGATCCATACCACACTGTTCTGTCAACTCACCTGAGAGGGTGGGGGCTCCGGTTCTCCTACCTGTGACTGACCTGGGCGTCTGTCCTCTCGGGCCCCATACATGTCTCCCTCTTTCATGGAGTACACATACGGACTACGGCTCACCTGCCTCACAGCTAGGCTTCCCGTTACCCTAAGCATCGCTGCTTTCAGGCCCACCAGGTCTTGCCTTTTACAACCTTGTCAGCCCAAGGCAACCTTGCTAGGGAGCAGCACCCCAGCAGGAGAGACTAACCAATATGTGCTTGTCAGGGAGTAACACCCCAACAGGGTACATACCAAGGGTGTCCTGTTCCAAGGCACAGTGCAATGCCAAGGATCGGATGGTTTTTAATCGGAGTCTTAAAGACAGAGATTCGCGCCCCGTTAGGGTTTGAACTCGTCACCTGGCTGCATTCCCTTGTTTCTACACTCAGTGCAGGCTACCAGTAGACCATGCGTCCGATAAATGAGGGCGAAGGGTGATGAAGAACAGATGTAGCGTAGAGAGGGGAAAGAACATGCACCAGTTTAACCACTGAGGAGGACACTCACGAAGAGGTACAACACCGCTCAGAGGAGTCTACTGTTACTTCAAGGAGTGGGAGCGTTTATATGAGGAGAGAATCCTGGGAGCATGGTGGAGGTTTTCCTCGGGTTCCCAGGTTGCTTCGGACCGAGAATATCCCTTCCATATGGTCAGGTACTGATAGTTACCAGGGCGGCCTTTGTGCGATAGGATAGCTTCCACTTCAAATTCTTCTTCATTATCTATAATGTCCGGTGGTGGTCTAAGGAAGGAAGGTCCATGTGCTTCGGTCTGTCTGAATGGAGATAAGAGGGAAGCATGGAATGTGTCATGAATTTTCCAGGAGGGAGGTAGTCTGAGACGATAGACGAGAGGAGAGATGACCTGAGAAATCTCAAAGGGTCCATGACATTTGGGGGCAAGTTTTCTAGAGGGATAAGGGATGCGAAGATTGGTGGCTTCCAGCCATACCTTGTCTCCCACTTTCCAGGGGGAGAATGAGCAGATGGAGTGGCGAGTCATTGCCAAGCGAGTGGAGTCATGCGCAGCAAGGGCTTCTTCTCGTGCCTTGGACAGGGCAATCAATCTATCAGACAGAGCGGGAATGAATGTTTTTCCCAGGGCAGGGAATGATCGGGGTTCGTAACCAAGGAGGAGGGAGAATGGAGATGACTTAGTGGAGCTATGGGGAACAGAGTTGTGATGGAATTCGGTGGTAGTGAGGAATTCCAACCAGGAGTGGGGGTTGTTGGCGCAGAAGATATGAAGGTATGTCTCAAGTTCTTGGTTCATTCGTTCAGTTTGGCCATCAGTCTGGGGATGATATGCGGTGGAGAGTCGAATGTCATACTGGAGGAGGCGAGTGAGTTCAAGTGCAAACACGGAGGCGAACTGTGGACCACGATCCAAGATGATGGAATCGTAAAGGCCGAAGCATTTGAAGACATTGTCAAAGAAAAGTTTGGCGACTCCTGCTGCATCAATGGTTTTGTTACAAGGGATGAAAATTACCCCCTTCGTAAGGCCATGGTTGACCATGACCATAATAGAATCAAAGTCAGAGGACAATGAGAGATCTGTGATAAGATCAACAGAGATTTGTCGAAATGGCAAGGATGATGAAGACGGAATTGGGTTCAAAGGAGCAACGGTAGGATGAGTGTTGACCTTGGATTGCTGACATATAGCACAGCCAGCGACAAAGTCCTTGACAAAAGTACCAAGTCCAGGCCACCAAAAGTCACATTTGAGGATTGCTTTCGTGCGGAATTGACCAGCATGGCCAGTGGTAGGAGAGGAGTGTATACTATGGAGAAGTGTGGAACGAGACGAGGGTGGAACATATAAATGTCCTTTGTAAAAGAGATGGCCATTATCAAACGACCAATCTTGGAGGGAGGAGCGAGGGAACAAAGGTGTTGCTTCTTCCATAGCTTTGAGCGCACGAAGGACTAGTGGGTCGGATGAAGATGAAGATCGAATGTAGTTGAAGAGTTTAAGGTCAAGGGCATTAATAATGACAGGGTCAGGGAGGATAGATGCGTTGGTGTTGTCAGAGGAGGTATCAATGGAGTCTTTTCGAGAAAGGGCATCAGCTGGGCCCATCTGGGTTCCAGGGGTTACTTTCCAGACAAGGTCAAAGTCGAGGAGGAAAAGGGACCAGTAGGCTTGATGACGAGAGAGTTTGCGGGGGTCTTTGACAAAGGAGAGGTTTTTGTGATCTGTGATAATCGTGACGGGGTGCGAAGTTCCGACTAGGTATTGTTGCCATTCTTCAAGGGTGGGGATGATGGCCAGGAGTTCTCGATCGTAGATGTCATAGTTGCGTTCAGCGGGGGAGAAGGTCTTAGAGAAGTAGGTGCAGGGATGGAGATCACTGTTGACATCAGCTTGAAGGAGGACCGCTCCAGAGGCAATCAAGGAGGCATCGGTCATGATAGAGAAGGGACGAGACGTGTCAGGAAGAGCAAGGACTGGGGCAGAACAGAATTGAGTGATGAGTGATTGGAATGCAGTTTCCTGGAGAGAAGTCCATAACCAGGGTTCGTTTTTGCAAGTGAGAAGGACAAGAGGGGCAACGATATTGGAGAAGTTGGGGATGAACTTCCGGTAGAAGTTGGCAAAACCAAGAAAACTGCGAATTCCTTTAACGGATGTTGGAGGTTTCCAGTCCTTGATGGCAGCGAGTTTGACAGGGTCCATCTCAAGTCGTCCTTGACCGATGATCATGCCAAGGTATTCCATTTGGGGAGTGTCGAAGGAGCATTTGGAGATCTTGAGTGAGAGACTATGTTCTCTGAGTCGTTGTAAGACTTGTCATGTGCGTTCGTGGTGGAGTTCTATGTCATCTTTGGTATGAATGCCTAAGTCGTCCATGTAGATTTTCAACCAATGTTCTGCAAGCATATCAGCAAATATATGGTTCATGAAAGCTTGGAACGTGGGGGGAGCATTGTTGAAGCCGAAGAACATTACTGTGGGTTCAAAAAGTCCAAGTGGGGTGATGAATGCCGCTTTCCATTGGTCTTCTTCTTGAATTCGGATGTTATTGTATCCCCATCGTATGTCGAACTTGGTGAACAGGGTAGAGTCCTTCATGTCATCAATGAGGTTGGAGATGAGTGGAAGGGGATATGCATTGCGGATGGTAAACGAATTGAGATAGCAATAGTCCTGACACGGGCGAAGAGAACTGTCTTTCTTAGGTACAAAGAAGAATGGAGAGGCTTGTGGGGATTTTGATGGGATAATACAACCGGTTTTCAAGTGTTCTTCGACAAAGAGGTGGCAGGCCTCCTTTTCGGCGGGATTTAATGAGTAGACTTTAGCAATCTTTGGGACAAAGGTGGGCTTTAGTTCGATGGTGTGATTATAGGGTCAATGAGGTGAGAGTGTGTCAAAAGTTTTCTCAGAGAACACGTCTTCGTAGTCTTGGCACCAGGTTGGGATTTCATGTTCTTGTTTGGCCACTTGTTGAGCTAGCTAGGTCAAGAGGGTTACCTTATTAATCTCATCCCGGGGCGGACGCTCACGAAGAGGTACCACAGCATCCCGGGATGGAGTTTCCTTGTTGATACTTACTGTACCATGGATCCAATCGATGGTAGGGTTCCATTGTTTAAGCCAGGGCATGCCCAAGATAATCTGTCACTTGCCGAGAGCAACAACCATGAGATTGAGGTGATCAGTGAACAAGGAGATTTGAGCCTTTGCTCAGATCTTGTATTTGATAGCTCCTTTTTGATTGGAAGAGCCATCGACGTTGTAGGCCATGACGGGTTTCTGAATACGTTTGATTCCCATATGAAGGGCAGGGACGAGGCTAGGGTCAATGAAGTTACCAGTTGCTCCACAATCTATAAGAGCAACAGTCTTGACAATGTTTGAACCAACTCAGAGACAAATGGGTAAATGAAGGGCTCTTTTGCTAGGTAATCCGACGAGGACATTGGGAGGAGAAGGTGTGGATGGATCCTTTTCCGTCAGGAAGTCTTGGACAGCGAGGGTGGCGACTTCTTCGTCAGAGGGTTCTTCTTCAGGTTCACAGAGGGTTTTTAGGACTTGAAGGATTGTGGCTTCATCCTTCCCGGAGTTACGAAGTTTATCAAAGTAAGTGTCAAGGGTAGAAGCAGGCTTAGGCTTCTTGAGGTAAGTTTTCAGGGTTTGAAGAAGCAAGGTGTCGTCCTTCCCAGAGTTACGGCGAAGTTTGTCAATGTAGGCATCTACAGCGCCGGTGGGTTTGGGAGTTTCAGGGGTAAGGTCAAGGTTGGCTAGAGTTTCGATGGGTTTAGTGTTCTGTGGGTGAGGGGACGAAGGTTTAGTGCCTAAGCACTCGATGGTGTTGTGGCCTTTCTGGTGACAATGAAAACAAAGACCAAATTTAGCACATTTAATGCGCTCAAGTGGGGAGAGTTTTCCGAGTTTGATGTATGCGACGTCCATGGTTACTTTGGGCTAGTGGCGAGGGGAGAACAATGGGTGAAGGTTTGGAGATCCTTTCTGATCTAGGTCTGCTAGATCCTGGGTCAATGACTAGGATGACGACGATCGGTCGTCTGATGGGTGATCTGTTAGATCCAAAGGGTTTGTGACTGGTGATGACGACAATCGGGTGTCTGATGGTTGATCTAGGGTTACTAGATCCTAGGGTCGTTGACTATGACGATGACTATGGCTTGGGTGACGACAATCGGTCATCCGATGGGGCTGTGACAATGAAGATGACGATTAATCATCCAATGGCTGTGAGGGGGAACTAGTGACTATGATGACGACAATCAGTTGTCCGATGATTGCCTTAGGGCACAATGGGAACTGTGATAAGGAGAAGGAGGTGGGGGTGGGCCCTGCTTCGTAACAGGAGGGGCTGAAAGAGACTCTGAATCTTTTGTAACGCGAGGTGCACCTGAGAGAACGTTGGCGACACAAAGTATACTTAAGAGAGAGTCCGACTAAACCCAAGAGAGGTGGACGCTCACAAAGAGGTATCACAGCGTCTCTCCTAGCAAGCTTAGTGTGAACTGAGGAAAGAGGACAGAGGACGAAGACGAGAGAGCACACTGATCTTCAAGAATCACTCGAAGATGAGGGATGAGTACGACGAAAACAATAGACAAGAGACACAGGACTTAGGACTAAGGACAATGACGAGGAACTCAGAGGACTCGAGAATCGCTCGAGGACAGAGAAGGGCTAGCACCAGGTGCGTAGATTCAGAGTGAGGAATAAAAGTACAGGGTGAGTGGTATAAGTATTCCTATCGTGAGAGAAAGGAATGTTATAGAACACGATGGAACAAGGGAACACATCACCATTGTGAGAAAGACAGCTGTGGAGCTAATCGTCCAATGAAAAGAGGTTTACATAATAGACAAGTGAACAAAAGAGAGAATTGGAACGAGACGATGAAGAAGGGAGAAAAATCGTAACAGAACAAGGTGTCGGGTGTGGTGTATGCAGGATGCCTCACAGTGGAATTAGGGGAGAAAAAGATCCGTCAGACAATCGAGAGGGGTGAAACCGAACAAATTCCAAAGTAATAGCTGTGTTTGATAGCTACCTATTCATGCACACCGAAGTCAATTGTTTCAAATGCTTTCTCTGTCCAATGTGTATGTCTTGATCATTGACCAATTAAACCTGAATGCGTACACATTTTCTAATGGAAACTGGCGCAGATGAAAAAGTTGAAATAAAGTTGCATAAGAGTCGAATAAAAGTCATGTAAGAGTCAAGTAAAAGCTGTGTAAGAGTCAAGTAAAAATCGGACGCAGGAAGAACTGGTTCCAGCTACACATAAGTGAGCGTGATTTAGATCATCTTGACAACTGCCTCCTGAAATGCCACCTTTTATCATGGGTCGGCCGAAATTATACAACACGCCAGAGGAAAAGCATGATGCTATTCGCATAAATCACAAGGCATATTATGCTAGGTATGTCCACTGGCATTGCTCTCTGGAAGCTTCACAATGTGCTTTACGCCTGTCCAGAAACAAAACTTATATTAGCTCGCGACGCAAAGCATCATATGCTCAAAGGACAAGCAAGTACGTTCATGTAAGTATATGGATGGTGTCTTCGACTAATTCATCAGTCCTAGCTGCAAGACCCTGTCATCTGTTCCCCACTACAAGGCACCTTCACCGGGTGTAGATACCTCAAATCAACCCAGCGCAAATGAGAGGTGACGAGCTTCAGTTTTCAAGATGCCCGTGGCCTCATATTACACTTGCTCAGTATGCAGCACTACAACACTATAGAACCATGGTCCATCATCGAACAACAGTACCATGCACTGATTGAGACGGGGAACACAGTCCCTATCCATGAGGCTATGTGAACACTTGAAGCAAAAGTTGACATACTTCATGACAATGAACAGCGAATTCTCAACAAACAGGGGGCTGGGGAAGCCTGGAACAAAGCAAGTCAAAAAACGAAGCACACTAACGCAATCTTACATGCAATGGAGGATCTCTTTTTCCATGCCATCAGAGACCACGACGGCTTGCCACGGATGTACGCTGAGAAAGAATTTCTCTTCCAATCGATGTAATGTCTCAGTGTAGACAGTCGGTTACCGTACAATTTGACTATATGTGATCACCATCGGGATCTGTCTTTGGGAGACCAAATGTGAGATAGTCAGTTCTTCGGACAACGCGTGCAACAAGAGAACATCCTGACTCTGCCTGGAATAATGGCTCCCCCAAGATGGACAATGCCTGCCCAAGAGGAATTTCTGCAAGCGTGGTATGACAAATACAAGGACCTCAGCCATCAAAAGCGGAAAAACAAACATTACACACTCTTCTTCAGTGACCTGTGTGAGGAGTGGTTTAAAAGGTTTCCTGAAATCACGGTGCACTTTGGAGATAGGATGGAGGACACACTCTCCAAAGAGGAGAGGACCAAACTGAATGCTGCATGTGAAGAGCGCAGAGAGGTCAGTGGTCATCGAGCTCGTGGATGGAAGCAGCTTACGGTTAGCCAGAAACTGAAGAATAGGTTTTAAGAATAGTCTAGGAAGCACGAAAGTTGGGTGGCAAAGTAAGGGAAGTGGTGAAACCCTCTTCAAGCGTGTGCTCACTGGCAGCAGGGATGGGGAGAAACACGGCCATAGCTTGCAAGAGACAGAAGCCTACTCGAAGTTGTTTTATACATCGCGCTTGAAGAATGCAATCGCTGAATGCCTGGGGGTCGCTGCCACAGAATTCGGCAAGCAAGATATTCAGACCATCAAGGAGCAAACATGCACTTTATACGTGCAGGAGCCTGAGGATATCAAACAAAAGGTTCACAAGTATATCCAAGCAGTGAAGGAAGAGGATGAAATGGAGGTGACCGGGGATCACTCTGACCATGCATGGTGGGTGCAGGATTGTTTGGAGCAGGTGGATACTTACGACTTTTGACAGGGTGCTTGAAATGTTGCTGGCCATGGTGAACCGATTCTTGACAGGGCTGAATGACACCACTGGTTGGGCATTCACCCTCCTGGCTGGAGGACCATCAGCTCACGCTGCAAACAACCTGGAATGCCATAGGTTAGCAAATCTGCATGACTCGTCATCTAGATTACTGAATTACATGACCAAAAGCTTTCATGTCAGGTTGACAACCATGGACAATGATTTCAGCCAGGCGTATCCTGATTTTGACGCAAACATCATGACACCATTCTGTGATTTCTTGTACCGTGTGTATCGTACGTTGTTTTGTTGAAAGCGTTGTGTTCAATCCAGCTGAAAACCCTCACCAGCGTCAGTCCAGAGTAGTCAGAAACAGAAAGATACCGATGTGACCACGGCACTGTGCGACAGAGTGCCCGATCACAGCACGACTACAGTGTCAACGTTGGAATCGCATGTTCAGGTTGACGCGCAGGTTGGATCTAGTGACCCTAGGAGGTCCCAAGCATTGCCCATTCAGGATCATTGTGCGATGCAGGATGAGAGCGCAACATTACACACCGAATCTCATGCTGAGGCTAGCAGCCAAGATCAATCCAGCTTGGGGGATTCCAATACATCAAATGCAACAGAGTTCAAGGAACCCTGTAGGAAAGGGCTGGCGAGTGCTGGTGAGCAGGAGGACACACCGTCAGACGGTTTAGAAGTTGAGGCAGGAGGATCACATGGGTCACGTGTTTTCAACGGTGCATCGGCCAACTCCGAGTTGCACACACTGTGGGACACTGGTCACGGGCTGAGTCAGCTCCTTAACGGACATCAATCAATGAGCGACTTTGACCGCTACCTGCAGGGAATGCCGGCACGCAAGAGCACACTCTCAGATGATGCTGAGCTTCCCTGTTTGTCGCCTTCACCTATCCCCTCACCTGGTCCTTTGCCAGCCTACAACCATGCGACATCTCCTCCTCACACGAGATACTTCATGGGGGAATCTCACATGATGTTACCACTGCCACTATCGCCTGGCCCATTGCCTCGTTACATGGCAACTACGACTTCGACTCCTCCACAGGCCAGATATCTGCTGGGTGAATCACGTGCAAAGGATCCGCAGATGGCTCCAGCCCCATTGCCCGCTCTCGTGTCTCCCACTCTCGCTGTACCTGCACTGCCGTTGATGGGTCTAGATGCACTTGAAGAAAATGAGGTACACCGTACACGCTCCGGACATGTTGTCACCCCAGCTACTCGGAATGCGATTGTGGACTCGATTGGTATGGAGAGCATACAATCAAAACAATCAAAGGTGCGCCAGCGGAATGATGTATTGAGTAGGGTCGTTAAGTGCCGACGTGCTTAAATGTCTATCAATATATCCTTCCCACTTAAGTAGTCCGTTAATCAATAACTGTTTGCTTACAAAGGGTTTCGACATAAGTACAGCATTGTGCATGACTCTCACCCAATGTACAA
>JBBPUG010000892.1:0-14286 GCA_038094535.1 Tubosaeta aff. alveolata | reverse complement strand
TCTCGAGACCGCGTGCTCACTCGTCATCGTCCTCTGTCCTCTGTCTTCGTTTCGCACTTAGCTTGCTAAGAGAGACGCTGTGGTACCTCTTCGTGAGCGTCCGCCTCTCTTGGGTTAAGTCGAACGCCCTCTTGAGTACGCCTAGCGTTACACTTTGAAACCAAATTTAGAGAGAACTTATAAATAGAACCCAAACTAAGAGAAGAATAAAACACATACATCCTATGATATGATATCAATAGATACTATAAGAAAACACATAAGAATAAAAACCAGACCAGCTATGTATTACAAGAATTGAATATTAGTCGAGTGTAATGAGGAAAAAAGATAGTTCCCACATTCTGTAAAATATTATGAAGCTGAAAATGCAGGAAAAACAAATAAACTCACATTCTAAACATAGATGTATGAATAACATGTTAATAGAGCATTTATATCATACCTGCTATATAGAAATTAACAAGATGATGTTGCATGAAAACACTAAACAGAGAAAAAAGTGCTTACAAGCTAGGTGTCCACAGTGAGATAGACTTTAAAAGGATACTAGAAAAATACATACTTGCTATGAATAAAAATAGATTTGTATCAGCACTATATGAATGACAAATAAGGCACATACATTCTACAAATAAAAGATCAGCACTGTTTTAATATTCCACCAGCATTAGCCCTTACCCAATATTAAAGTAAAAAAGAATTGGAGAGTGAGAGAGAAATAAGAAGTGATGAACACCAATTTAAATTCCCAGATCAGAGTATGATCACTTACCTCCTATGAATAAGAGAAAGACAGAGTGTAATGAGTGTCAGTCTGAGTTCTACTATATGATTAGGATCAGACTACTTGCCTCCTATGAATGAGAGTGAGTGATGAGCACCAATCAGAATTCCCTAATTAGAATCAGACCACTAACCTTCTATGAATGGAAGAGAAACAGATGAGCATCAATTTTAATTCCCCAACTAGGATCAGACCACTTACTGACTATAGAGGAAATAAAAACAAAGAGTAGTGAGCACAAATTTGAATTCCCAAACCAAAATCAGATGACTTACCTCCTATAAATGAGGGTGAAGTAGAGTGATAAGCACCAATTTGAATTCTCAGATCTGAAGTAGACCACTTACCTTCTATAAATGAGAGAGAAGCAGAAAGTAATGAGTGCCAATCTGAAATCACAATTAGAATCAGACCACTTGCCTTCTATAAATGACAAAAAAACAGATGAACACTAATCTAAATCCCTGAATCAGGATAAGACCACTTACTGACTATAAATGAGAGAAAAACAGAAAGTGATGAATTCTAATCTGAATTCTACAATCAGAATCAGACCACTTACAAACTATATAAATAGAAGAGAAAGAAAGAGTGATGAGTCACAATCTGAATTCACTAATTATAATTGGACCACTTACACACTATATATAAAAGAAAATAAAGAGTAATGAGCACTAATCTGAATTCTCTATTCAGAATCAAACTGCTTACCTGCTACAAACAGTAGAGAAACAGAAAGTGATGAGTACAAATCTGAATCCCCCAATTGGAATCAGATCACTTACCAGCTATAGATGAGAAAGAAACAGAGAGTAATGAGCACCAATCTGAATACCCCAATGATAACTGGACCACCTACCCACTATAAATGAGAGAGAAACAGGAAGTGATAAGCACCAATTAGAATTATCCAATGAGAATTGGACCACTTACTGCCTATAGATAAGAAAGAGATGGAGAGTGATAAGCACTAATCTAAATTCTCTAATCTAAATCAGGCTACTTACAAACTATAAATGCAAGAGAAACAGGAACTGATAAGCACCAATCTGAATTTCCAAATCAAAATCAGACCACTTACTGCCTAAAATTGAGAGTGAAATAGAGAGTGATGAGCATCAATTGATCAGAATCAGACCACTTACCCCCTATAAGAGATACATGAGCATGATGAGCACCAATGAGAATTCCCTTATCAAAATCAGACCACTTATAGTCTGCATATAAAAGATAAAGAATGAATGATGAGCACAAATCTGAATTCTATAATTAAAATCAGACCACTTACAAACTATGGATGTGAAAGAAACAAAGGGTGATGAGCACAAATGAGAATTCTCTAATTAGAATTAGACCACTTACACTCTGCAAATAAGAGATAAACAAAGAATTATGAGCACCAATCTGGATTCTATAATTAAAATCAGAACACTTACAAACTATGAATGAGAGAGAAACAAGGGGTGATGAGCATCAATTAGAATTCCCAAATCATAATCAGACTACTTACTGACTATAAACAAAAGAGAAACAGAGGGAGCTGAGCACCAATCAAATTCCCCAAGTAGAATTACAGCACTTACCCACTATAGATGTGAGAAACAAAGAGTGATGAGATTCAATTGGAATTCTCCAATAAGAATCAGACTACTTACTGACTACAAATGAAAGTGGAACAGGGTGTTATAAGCACCAATCTGAATTCCCTAGTGAGAATACATACAACCACTTACCAACTACAAAGGAGAAAGAAACATGGTGATAAGCACCAATCTGAATTCCCTAATTAGAATTAGACCACATACATACTATAAACAAAAGTGAAACAGAAAGTGATTAGCACTAATTCAAATTTCCCAACTAAAATCAGGACTTACTGCCTATAAATAAAAGAGAAACAGAGTGTGATGAGCATGAATTCCCAAATCAGAATTAGACCACTTACCCCCTATAAATGAGAGTGAAACAGAGAGTGATAGATGCAAATTAGAATTTCCAAATCATTAGAATTGGGCCATTTACCCTCTATAAATGAGAGTGAAACAAAGTCATAAGCCCCAATCTGAATTTGTTACTCATACATAATCAGACCACATACCAACTATAGTATGAATGGAAGAGAATTAGAAATTGATAAGCACCAATCAGAATTACCCAATCAGAATTAGACCACTTACCTCCTAAAAATAAATGAGAGAAAAACAGAGTATTGAGCACCAATCTGGATTTCCCACTTAGAATTAGACCATTTACCTTCTATAAATGAGAGACACACAGAAAGTAATGAATGTTAATCTGAATACCCTAGATCAAACTCAGGCCACTTACTGACTATGGGTAAGAGAAACCAATAGCAATGAACACCAATCTGAATTTCTCAGTCAGAATCAAGCCACTTACCTCCTATAAACGAATGAAAAATAGAAAGTAATGAGCACCAATCTGAATTACCCAATCTAAATTAGACCTCTTACTCTCTATGAATAAAAGTGAAACAAAGAGTGATGAATACCAATCTGATTTCCTTAATCAGAATTAGACCACTTACCATCTATAAATGAAAGAGAAATAGGAGTAATAAGCACCCATTTGAATTCCTATATCAAATGAGACCTCTTACTTTCTATAAATGAGGGAGGAATAGAGTGATGAACACTAATTTGAATTTCCCAATAGGAATCAGATCACTTACCAACTATGAATGAGAAATAGAGAGTGATGAGCACCAATCAGAATTTTCAAATCAGAATCAGACTGCTTACCCCCTATGAATGATAAAGGAACAGATAGTCATAAGTACCAATCTAATCTTCCCAATTAGAATCAGACTACTTACATCCTATAAGTGAGAGAGAAACAGGCAGTGATGAGCATCAATCAGAATCCCCAAATCAGAATCAGACCACTTACTATCTGTGAATGAGAGGGACACAGTAAGTGATGAGTATAATCTGAATTCCTCTATCTGAATCAGAAAACTTACTTTCTTTGAATGAGAGAGAAACAGAGAATGATTAGCACAAATCAGAATTCCCAAATCAGAATCAGAACTCTTACTTCCTATTAATGAGAGAGAAACAGAGAGTCATCAGCACCAATCAGAATTCCTCAATCAGAACTAGACCACTTACATACTATGAATAAGATAAAAAAATGGAGTCATGAGCACCAAGCTAAATCCCCAATTAGAGTCACATCACTTACCTCCTATAAATGAGAGAGAAACAGGGAGTGGTGACAAATCAGAATCAGACTACTTACCCCCTATAAATGAAAGTGACACAGAGAGTAATGAGCACCAATCTAAATTCCCCAATCATAATCAGACCACTTACCTCCTGTAAATGAGTGTGAAATAGAGAGTGATCAGCACCAATTGAATTTTTTAATCAGAATCAAACCACTTACCCCCTATGAATAAGAGAGAAACAGGGAATGATGAGCACCAATCTAAATTCTCTAATCAGAATCAGACAACTTACTGACTATGAATGAGAGAGAACATGGAGTCATGAGCACCAAGCTGAATCCCCAATTGTAATTAGATTACTTACACTCTATGAATAAGAGAAGCAATCTATCATGAGCAATAACCAATCAGAGTCCAACCACCTACCCTCTATAGAAATGAGACACCATAGCATCAGACAATCTGGATTTCCTGCTTAGAATTAGGCAACTTACTGACTATCAAGAAAAGTGTGATTAGTCCTTATCTGAATCTGTTCATAAAAATCAGCCAACTTACCAACTAAAGATAATAGTATTTGATTGGCCATAAAATTTACCAATGACAATCTGTCCACTTACATGCTATGAATATATGAGAGATAACCACATTAGCATAAATCCAAATTCTGTTGCCATACAAACCTCCTATGAGTGGAATCAGTACAAATACAAATTTGTCCAGAAGCCAAATAATTGAAAGACCACTTACTTGTGTGTGTGGAAACCATGATGCCATATTGGCCAACAGCTGCATTTGATTGTCCTTTTCAAATGCATAATCACAGTTCCATATCTCATAAACACATGGTAGTAGTACTCTATAAGTGTGTTAACATCTCATTATCACTTTGCAAATATTGCCCTACCTCTCTACAGAGTACTTCATGCAAAGTAATATGCTTGATTTCTGGGTGGTTAGCAACAATACCTGCAGAGCTTCCTCATTTAAGGCTGCTGCTGTTGTTTCTAAAAGACCTTCACATCCATGGTCAGGTTTGTGCATGTCTATAAGTGAAAATAAACAGGTGCAACACTGTAAAATGTATGATGATCCTTACCTTCTAAGTATACATAGCCCTTTGGTGGATACTTCTTTGCTTTCAGCCTTTCCCATGCAGTACTACTTCTCAGCATCTCCTGCACATACTCCTTGACCTTCAGGAACACCTCTTCAGATGGTAAATTCCACTCATTGGGTTTCAGTTTCTGAACAGCTGCAGCCCTCAGTGCATCACATTTTGTGAACACAACCACAACAGGCACTGCAATTCAAATGTCATTGAAATGTAGTGCATGGTAAAGAAACATCTACCATTTCCTGTGTCACACTCATCAAAAAACTTTTCCTCTGCAGCTACCACAGCACAGTGGTTCTGGTCCATTGGAATGCAATACCTGTTCAGGGACATACTGTTCTCAACCTACTTTGAGTGTTGTTATACCTTCTTACCAAATAGCATGAATGCACTCCTTGAGGAAAGTGGTTGTTGCACGTCCGGCAACAAAGCGACTCATCTGTTCAAATTCATCTATTCCACCGGCCTCGAACCCGCACGAGTCATGAAAGACAAAGTCTGGATTGCTCTTGAAGACCAGCTCGTTCGTAATGTCATGCAATCCACGCTTGTGGCGTGCCAACTGAGCATGAGCAGACTTAAGGCGACAAGCGGTACTCACCTCGTCAGATTCCTGGATCTGTTCACGATCAACCTGATCATGTACCGTCGGTGCTCTGAGGGATTGGAGGTGAAGCAAAGTCTTACCTTTTCCCCGCGATCGTTGTAGATCTCCGGGTCTTCCGTGGAGTCGCAAATTTTCTTGAGAATAGTTGTTTTGCCCGCGTTGGCCCGGCCGATAACAAGAATCCTGAACCGTCCGAACTTCTCTCTGAGGTTGGACTCCATGGTATGGATAAGAGTTAAGGACAAGGCTGGGATGTAAAGGCTTTGATGATTGTTGGGAAAGTGCAGACGCTGCTGAGTCCGACACAACACACCACAACAACCGAATCGTCGAGTTTCTTGCCGAACGTCCGCGTGCTATGAGAGCACAACGATTGTTCTTACACCACTTGCGTACGCGACCACGTATCATTCTCCCCGTCCGACGTCTAACGCGAAGACAAATTGACACAACGCGCAAGGTCGGCGGACTTGCTCCAGAGTCCACGTGTCTCATAGCCACAATGGCACCCCCATCGCCACCCTCGTTGACTTGAATCTACCATGGCCACGCTGAGGGGGGATGATACCGATGAGAGACAGATGGGGTAGAAATCCCTCCCAGGAGCTAGCCACGGCTGTCGGTATGTTTCGCATCGAGTATGCCAGAATACTAAACATATCTCTCTCACCTTCTATATCCCATGGCAATGGAATAGCTCTAGTAGTCAAACATATGCATGTATCCCAACTCTGGAATTCAGGTTGCATATACGACGCCTCGGCGACGGTCGACAATGCAAGTTCTGTCGTCCTGCGTGGTTAGAAACGACTTATGGCGGGAGTGAAGCATCGCGCATATCGCGACGTGCGTCGTCCATGTCCAACACGGTACCATGCCCAGACTGAGTTCCACATGTACTACCCCCGTCTGGGGATGCGCTCGAGCGGGAACGTCAATGGACAACGGCCAATCCAGCATTTCACTTTGTTAGCTGCTCAAGGCTGAGATTACCAGTCAATCTGCATGGGCCGACACGCTGCTTCGAAATGTCCGCAGAGCAGGACGGCCCCGGTCTAGGCTCTCTTGACACATCGATATCGAATGTGATTGTGTCATTTAAATGACCTGAAAGCTGGGTATGATGTTCCGTGGAGCGTTGGGTCGAAAAGCAAGCTTAGAGTAATACGGAACTTTGAAGTACGCTTAGTGATTCCCCGGAAAATGAATACATACGCTGCCGTGCATTGGATGCTTCGCGGAGAGGACGCGTCTCATCCGCAATCTAGCCCTAAAATAGACTTGCTGGTCCTATTGAAGAAGAGGAAGCCATATGTGGAACATGCAGCGCGAACCAAAGAAACTGGGTAGCATTTCTACAAAAAAAGGTATCAGCCTACCGCTCAAGGAGTAGCACACCGTAGTAATCACAACAAACATCGCACCTCGTCCGCCACGCCAAGAACCACCATCATATTCCGCTAATCAATATCTATGCGCACGAGACGGGATAGCCAATGCACGTCCTCCGCTCACGTAGGGAGTGGACGGCGGTGCGGGGTCGATATCGAGGGTGAACCACTATTATCGGACCTGCCGGACGCCTGAGTCAGACACCCAAGGCAAGACGCACGCATTCGGCACACTGGTGTAGATGTGTGTAGCGTAGCTCCGAAAGTCAAACTCCTGGTCGACACCGACGACGATGAAGAGCAGCGTGCCTGTGTGTGCAAGGGGCGGGACGCACCTGGAGCTCGCGACTTAGTAGTAGTCAACTGAAGCTAAGCTACTGAGTCAAAAAGGGAACCTGGCATTCCCCATGACCACGTTCAACTGCATCAGCTTGGCACACTACCCATCTCGTCGGCCCACTGGTGTCTCGAGTCATTACTAACGGTCAGTCTTTCAAGTTTCACCAAAGCTAATGTGGAAGACATACCTGAAACAAAAAGTTCGCAGCGGCATCCGAGTCTAAGGTGCGTCTTGCTGTTGCCGTGCTCGCGCCGCAGGCGGCCCTAATGAATGACCCCAAATACGCCGTGGAGCGAACCAAACATGGGAGACAGTCAGTCAACATCGGCCCCTCCCGCGTTTCTGATCCTTTGTCGGCTGGCATTTCTATAACCTCCCGGTTCCACCCTCTTTACCTGTAATTCCCCTCTGCTTCCCGGCCTCGCTCATCTTCCCGTTTCTCTTCACGTTCCCCCACACCAAACGCATTGTCCAACTGCTCGCGAGCCCTCTACCCTGCCGGTGCTACTCCCACTTTACCACAGCGACCCCAAGCGCGAGCGCATACTCAAACCTCTTCCGCCATTTTCTCTGGCGCAATGTGTGCTCCCTCGGCGTCCATGACAAGAGCCTTGGGTTGCCCTCGACGTCACGTGGGAGGTGTTCGCTGTCACTCTACTTCGACTGGCCGAGAGTACTATGCATACTCTGCTCGGCCATGCGATGAGGTGGAAAGGTGGTGTTGAGATCATCCGAGGATGAGGGGCCGAGGGTAGTGAACGATCTCTGGCCTACACACCCTACCAAATCTGGTTTACGGATTCGAGTGCTCTTCTGTATATCACTAAACTCTCCACGTCGTCGCTCATTCTATCTCATTTCTCATGGCCGAAGAGAAATCTTTGGGGAACTGATGAGAAAGTAGGTCGTTCTGAGAGCAAGACATATTGTAATTTACTTCACGCGTGCCAATTAACGATCGAGTCCAATGGGTGATCAGGAACTGACTGAATGGCGACCAAGCGCGACTAGTATTGGCATGTCGTCCGGGTATCGGCGTGCAAGATGGCAGGGTATATAAAGACTAATAGAATTAATAGAATACTTGTCAAATGAGCGTGTCATGACGAACGTTTCGCGTCGATGCCAGCCACCGTGCGTCACCATTAGGGCACAGACAAGGCTATAGCCTCGCCCTCGCCTTCTCGTTCAGCTGATCGGCTTCTTTTCTTTCACGAGCGCTGCTAGCAGCTACAAGGCCCTGTTGCCGAACCGCCCAAGTCAACAGTTCTCCCGCCAGTGTATCGATCTCCTTCTCTGTGTTCCCCGCGTGAAGCGTGATCCGGATCCTAGGCTTGCTCACCGCCGGGTAGGTTATCGCTGTCGCTGCGTACCCCTTCTTCAACAAGTAGCGCGTTAGTTCTGCAGCGTGAGGTGTAAGGACTGGGATGATCGGAGAGCATAGGGCCGGGTCGGAGACCCCAATCTCTTTCTTTAGCGCAAGAATGCCCTTCGGAACGTTTTCGAGGGTAGTGAATATCTTTTCGTTTGCATAACGAGACAAGTGGTGTAAGCGCTGTCGAAGCTATGAGATCGGTGGATGATAGGCATGGATCAGTCACTGCCCATAATCCACACAATAAAACAAGCTGTACCTCTTCACCTCGTGCACTTCTTATGGTATGGAGGCACGAGTCAAGTGCATAAATATCGGTATATGGCATCGCCGTAGTAAACATGACGCCTTTCCCGAAATTAATCAAGTAGTCCTTGACGATCGGCGAGGTCAAGACGACGGCTGCAAAAAAAGGATCAACATTGGAATGAACAACGTTCAAAGACATGTAGACGTGCCCCCATGATATCCCCAACCTTTCCCGAACGTATGGATCTTAGTATGGACGCGCGCGCTCAAACCTAGGTGCGACACATACCCCGTCCCGTTCGGCCCACATATCCCAGAGGTGTGTGCTTCGTCTACAACGATATGTGCGTGCCCGGCAGGCACGAGCGACTCCACGAGTTCCACGATCTCTGTTAGGGGGCAAAAATCTCCATCCATGCTGTACAGGCTCTCCACCAGCACGAACACAGTAGAGGTCCCATGGCTAACCTGAGGGTGGTTCTGCAAGACTCTGAGAATACACTCCCTCAATGAGGTCACAGAGTTATTTGCGAAACGGTAGGAGGAGCAGGGTGCGAGACGAATCCCTTCTCTGGAAGAGGTGTGAAGCAAATCGTCGTAGATGATGACATCATTTCGCTGCGGAACGCTCGCGAGAAACGTCGTATTAGCGCTGAAGCCGGAAGAAAAGAGCAAAGCGGATGGGGCTGCAAAGAACTGGTGGAATGCCTTCTCGAGCGTATTCAGCTCAATGGAGCCACCAGTCAAAACGCGGGAACCTCCGGACCCAAGGAGACGAGCAGGATCGGTGGCTTGTACCTTGCGCAAGAAATCGTCTCTGACAGAGCGGTCCGTAGTTAGTGATAAATAATCATTCGAGAAGAAATCTGGAGCATGAGATGGGAGTAGCTGATTGAAATTGACGATTGTCATGCCCATCTGGGCTCGAGCGGAAAGAGCGTGCTGAAGGGAATCAAGTAAAGGGTACCGCATGAGAGAAGGAAAAATTTGTGTCTGATGGGCAGAACATCACCAGATCATTCTTTATGGGATTCGGACAAAACGAATCCGTCGCCAGTGAGATGTTTGGGCGAAGTCATGCGACGGTTGGGAGTGGGCATCGTGATGCTGAAGATACTTTTTCAGGCTTCTCAGGCATACACCATGGGGCCGTACCTAGCCTTTCCGCACGCTGTTGGACCATGAGTGGGATCTGTAAATTTGCAAAGGCCCTCCACAAGATAAAATGCGTATCTGAATCAGTGCACATGGTAATTTCCCGTCATGCCTGGGGTACTAAACTCGTGAACGGTCATCCACCTGGCGCATTTTGATTTTTGACCGAAAGATAACTGCGGTACAGCGATTCACAAATAGTACGGGTGAAAAGAAGCCAGTGACTCAACTCCGGAGGCGCTGACGCACTGGCAGCCGACAGTTGACGTGGGCGAGACAGATGTCATCGCTCTAAGGTAACGCGGTACCTGTCTTGGGTTCATGTGGAAATTAGGCTAGTATTTGGTTGTCGTGTGAACTACCATTTTTTTGCGCCCAGATCAAAACCATGTTCTCTAATGTCTTGCTCATCCTCGGATCAAATGGCTCAACCGACGGTCCGTGGCGCCAACAGTAGCCGAAGAGAATACCGATGCCCCATCATTCGTACTGGCGAGTGGTCCCGTTCCCTCGTCAATCCAACACTGCTCCGACAAGCCGAGCGGCGTGGCTTCATGTATCGTATCGGGCCGCTGTTTGGCAGGTCGCTCTGCACGGATGCGGATTGCTCCATCCGTCTCGCCCTCGGAAAAGCGAACGCGTGCTCTCCGATACCTTGCTTAATTGCGTCTGAGACCATTGGAAGGACTACGGCGTGAGACACCCTGGGGAGCAGGCAGGAAACCCGGAGGTGGTGCAACATCCGACTTAGGCCGCCAGGACCCCCGACACCGCACACGTGGCACGCCCCCGCCACACCGTTTGCCACGACGCTACGGTAGACGAGAGCGAAAATAAACTCGGAGATAAACTCGTGCCCGTCATTCCTCTCTGCGTGTCTACGGCATCATGATGGACCACCAAGAGCCTGCCTGGGTGAACTGCGCTATTTGGTTATATCCACGCCGCGCCTTCCCTCGGATAATCAGACCCTCAAAGAGAACGATCCGTGTGCGTCCTGATATCAGCAGTGCTCTCGCTCTCGCTTTTTTCGACATTCGATTCACTCTCGATGCAAACAGAACATGTCTTTCAACACGGTCTTTACATTCGCAATCGATTCAAGCCATCGGTACACAAATGCAATGGCACGCGACATGCAAAACACCTTTGCACTGACGGACTGCACATCTCCGCAACTAATTCCTGACTGGAATGAGCCTGAAGTCCTGGGGTGGGTGTAACGAGCGGCGGGTAAGGTTTGGTAGGATCATATTGAATTTCTCTGCACACAATCTGAGGCATAGATCAACAAACTGTACAGACAAAAGAGTAGACCGCTTGCCTCAGGGTCAGCCGCCTTAGCGACGGTCCACACCTGCTCGTGGTCGTGGTCCAAAGCAATCCTGAATCGCAAGGGTTCAGTGACGCCACAAAGATTACATTGTAGAATCACTCACGCCACTCCGTTGAAAGCATCAATGAGGTACCACTGTATATTCTTGCCCTCTTCAGTGTTGCGAGGCGGTGACCGTGTTGTCCTCCACTCCGCTGTTCTTATGAGTCCCAAGTTGTAGAGGCTGTTGCCTCCAGGGACCTTGGTAACCTGCCACTACAAAAGTGGGTAAGAAGTTGTGCTCGCAATGAAACGGGTAACTGCCATACCACTCTGCTGTCCCCTCCAAGGCGGACGATCTGGGTCTCGACAGGATGGTTGCCATTGACGCCGGCAGCCTCGTTGTGCGACGGGCTGGAAGAGACGGTGAGGTAGTGTCCGTCAGGAGTGTTGACACTCAGAGTTGACGTGGATTCTAGACAGGCTAATGATAAGAGTGTATCGATGGGGAGGTCAGCGAGGTCTCGAGAATGAACTAGGACCAGAATGGAATAGATGCTACGCCTAACGTGTTACCTTGAAGCGACCCCGAAATGTGTCAACCCTCATCAATCCTTGACAATCAGCAGTTAGCACATGTCCGAGCGGTAATTAAGTAAGTCAGATAGTTGCATTTCGGGGAACTGTTAAATGGTCCGGGGCTGCCTGATAGTTGTGGGCACACCATTAGTGAATCAGCCATCGGGGTACACCAACCATTGTCTCGACCCAATGCCACAGGCGGATCTCAATATCTCGGCTCACTGTTTTCCAGTCGATTGACAGAATGTACCTATCGATCATGGAAACAAAGGAAATCACCGGGAGCCTCGAGGTGTGTTGCCCCAGAAATAAGGCCGGTGGAGCCATCTTATGAGCGTGCGATGAATGTCGCCATCGGTATCAGGTGATCCATGATTGATATTCTAGCGAGTCGAGTTTAGTTGCATCTGACTCTTTTCACCATCAATAGGGTCTATTAGCGAGCCATGTTTGCGGACATCACCCTGTAAACTAAAACTGATAAGCGTAATGTTCGGTGGAAACTTCTGGTAGATAGTAGATGAAGATCCTTGGACTACATAGTCAAACAGATGTTGAGCAGATTTTGGACAACTTATATAGGACATACTTTATGGAAACAAACACAGAAAACATCTTGTTGTTCAGCCTTCCCAAAGAATACCGCTATCACGGTCTGGGAGTCTTTCACTCACGGAACTGGTAAACAGTTTGGGGAACTTGGATAATCAAACCGCTGTAAAGCACACATGATAGATTCTGAGCTTCATGTTTTGGCGCGCCGGGGACAAGATACTGCCGCTTGGAATCATATCCAACACGCTGGAACTGAGTGGGCGCCGTGATGCCAGTGAAGACGCTTTTGAACCTTTCCGCATGCTGTTGGAGCATGAGTAGGGTCTGCAAAGCCGTTCCACAAGATGAAATGGCGCAGCGCCCGCCCCCCGCCCGCCCACTGCGTAACTGAATCAGCGCTCGTGGTCTGGTGATTTTCCATCACGCCCAAGGCACCAAACTCGTGAACTGTGACGCATTTGATTTTTGGACCGACCGATAACTGCGGTACAGCGATTTACAGATAGTCACGGACTCACGGATAACAAGAAATAGTAACTCAACTCCGGAGACACTGCAGCGCTGGCGGCTCTGAACATCAGACAGCTGACGTGGACAGACTCCCTAGTTACTAGCTGTTGGAAAGTTTCCAGGTGGTTTACGTACTTGTGTGTGGAGAAATGGTTATGAAACGACAGATCCGGGCCATCGGTGCCACGGCGCCAAACATGCTCAGTGACTACTTGCATACTAATCCAATTTTCACTGTAAATGTGCCCACAACCATGCCATGTCCACAGTGCAT
The DNA here is from genome assembly GCA_038094535.1 of Tubosaeta aff. alveolata. NCBI lineage: Eukaryota > Fungi > Basidiomycota > Agaricomycetes > Boletales > Boletaceae > Tubosaeta > Tubosaeta aff. alveolata. Next base: position 839 of record JBBPUG010000892.1, on the reverse strand, counting down.
GGATATGAGAGACAAAGGAATCAAGCATGTAGCAGGAAGCGGGTTTGTTTCAAATGAGTACAGTTGTGGAATATCTTTTGAATGTACAATATTACTTAAAGCGCAGGGGGAGAGCACGCCAAACACACTGAAGTCGCGGACCATGCTCTATGCAAATACATTCTCAAAGGCTAGGAAACCGCACAGCGCTGACGTTTCGAACTCCGGAGGTCTAGCGTTGGACTCGCGGCGCGCTTCGAACTCTTCCCTTTCGACTCTCCAAACATCTTTTGCGTGTGGTGAAGCTGGCTGGTCCGTATCCCCTCCTGTCTCTCCGTCATGTGCACGAGCGGGGGAATCGGTAGGTTCGGATCGGCCTTGTCGTCCGCAGGCCAATCCTTGGTATCCAGGGCATCTTGTATCTCATGGAGGAAGAACGCGCCAGACGCCAACCTTTGCAGATCCTCGTCATAGTCGTCGATCGCTCTCCGAAGCCGGTCTAATTTCTTGTCAGAGGAGGCGGCCACACTGTTGGCCTTCTCGCGGTCCTCAGCCGTCGGTGGCCGCGTTGCATAGTGCGACTTGAACGGCATGCTCAACTCCGCAATAAGATCAGGTAGAGGCGTGGCATGTTTGGCTTTGAAGTCGGGGCATGGATACGCGCATCCTCGCAGAGCTTGGGCCTTGCCAAATCCGCCCTCGTCCCCTTGTCCTTCCACCGAAAAGTGTTCATCGAATTGTCGCAAACCCTTTGCGCGATCAATGGGTCGAAAGGCGTCCGCTGCAGGAACGTAGCGCAGCGTTGTCCATCCTAGGACGTGCAAAAATGACTCAAGGTCATCTGTGAGGGTATGCTGCCG
>JBBPUG010000891.1:0-14298 GCA_038094535.1 Tubosaeta aff. alveolata | reverse complement strand
CACGTTCTAGTCAGTCGACATCGTACTTCAACCAGCATTTTGTTCGATCGTTCTTGAGTCCAATCGAGGAAGTGTGTAGAACAACGGTGGCAATGTGTAGTACTAATATCTAAATCATGTTACCCCACACTCGGAAGTGCCAGGCAGTAACAGAGGTTGATTTCGCCACTATCACGAAACAGCAGGAAAACGGTCCTCGTAATCAGATATAATGATGGCCTCCAGCGCATTCACCTCCCTCATTCCCATGATATTCTACCAAAAAAGAAACAAGTGAGCACACGAGCACGACATGAGACGGAGCCCCTTACATCAACCAGTTCGTTCGGCGTCCCGTTCAACGCCAACTGGCACCACCTCGCAAGCCCCGGAAGCAACCCCGCGAGACGGATCTTGATGTCCTCCCTCTCGGAACGAGTGCCTGCCTCAAGATCTCCCGCGGTCGAGTGTGCCTGTGCCTCTTCTGCGGAGGGCGGGTTCACCGCACTGGCAGTGTCGATAAACACGCGCGCACGAAGACCCTCCATTAGCACATCGGTCGCACGATCGAGCGCACGTCCGAGTGCATACGCAAAGTCCGGTCCAGAGAGGTAACGTCGGGTCTCTGCAAGCAGTGCTGTGAACCGAGGATCACCATCCAGACCACTCCCCGACATGGCGAGCGCATCCGACGCCCCCAAGGATGGCGCAGTTCGAGGTTGCGGGACCGCGGGAGCACTTTCTGGTGATAGAGATGCACGAGAGCTGAGATCCGAACCGTAGGCGTGAGAAGATGGGGGTGTAGGGAAGGCAGCACGACGGGGAATAGGGCTTTCGATCGGGATGGCAGTATGGTGAGATATCTCCACAGGAGGGACAGGCACCCCGATGTCCCTGCGTGAGTCGGGCTCGCGGAATGGAGGGGGGCTTTTCGCACGAAATCGATCAACGTTATTGGAGCTGTCTCTATCCGGAGGTATCCTCAGAGCACCCCCCTGTGCAAGAACATGCGCCGTTGTCTCCGGCGTTGGTGGGAGCAGAGACGGTAATAACCTAGGAGAGCATCCAATCAAAAGGCTGTCTGAACCAGATACGGAATCGCTCACCTTGCACCTGACTTGGTTTCTTCACTATCCATTTCCACGTGCCGTCGTACATCCATGATCAACTTGAACAACTCCGAGGGGGAAAGCTTTGCTTTTAATGACACGCTGATCATGACAGAAAGTATCAGTATGCGCAACGGCTGGAAAGATGAACGAGATGGAGCGCATATAGCCGCACCCAATGAGCAAGCAGGCCTTATATGTGAGACACAACGAATCACCGCCCACTTACTCGTCAAATATGCACTCAACAGCACTTCTCACTCTCGCGGCGACATCTTTCCAGCCGACATGCAACATCCACCACGAAAGCGTGAGGAAGCGCAACTCTGTTTCTTCGGGGATCCCGTCGAGCGTATCGTCGTCCTCGGTATCATCCTCTGTTTTACCGGAAACCCAGGCTGAACAAATTGCTTCCACATCCACGACCTTGGCCAGAGCTTCCCTGGCGAGAATTCCGGTCAGAGAGAAGTGGGGTACCCCATCATGTCCACGTTCGGCACGCTCGGACGTCCGAACAGCGTCAATATAACGGCTACGACCTAAAATATTGAGTTGAACCGCGGTAAGGAGGGAAAGTAGAGTGATCGTATACAACGTGGTCAGTGTACGCGTGAGTGCTTGTAGGGAATCAATAAAAGACAAATAGCCAGCGAGTGTTACCGTACCAAGAATTTTGACCTCGTTCCAAAGTTGTGCCCTGGTTCTTGGGCTGGGTGAGGTTGCTGACTCTTCCGTATTTTGGGAACTCGCCGATGTGATAGAGTCCGAGAGCTGCGCAGGAGCATCCGGTGGAGCAGGGGGGCCGTCGGGGGGAGAATGTAGAATCCAACTACCGGAAGCTGTGGAGGCGCGATCACCGTCAAACGTTGATCCAGCATAAGAGGAAAAAGACGCCGAGCCGGGATCCGAATTCACGTCAGAGACTGAGCCCAGTTCGGACGCGGATTGCGAGAGTTGGGGATTGTGGGTGGGTGGATGTGCACGAGAACGAGAGGCACGCGAGATGGACTGGAGCTCGTTCGTCAGGGCCTCGACGTCCATGTCTTCAAGAATCTGAGAAGCGAGGGTGGGCATGAGAGCCATTATCGTGAAACAGACGTCATCGTGGGTGGACTGAAAGCGGCGTCGAAGACTGTTTCCGGGGAATGAACGTGAGGTGATCTGGACGTGTAAAAGAGACACACTTTTCTCTGGCGAGCTTGCTGCTCAGCATCTTGTCCTTCATCTCGTCCAGTCTTTCGCTGATATACGCACTGAGCGCATAGGACCCATATAGAAATGTGGCAGACCGAACGAAGCCCCCGCGCCGTTCGTACACAAAGCGCTGTATTGCGTTCAACATTTGGGCATGGTACACTTCAAACTCATTTCCTCTTGGCATGGTGCAGATTATGTAAGAATCGATCACGTAATCATATTGGCACTTATGTTCTGATTCCGTCATCTTATCTCGTTCTTGGCACTTCCCTTTGTATCAACCCCTGCTCTTCCCTGTATAAGAACCGAGACAGGAACATTCTTGCCGTGCGAATGGGGAACTAGCGAAGCGCCAGACTGAGCGAGAGTTTCGCTATAGGATGATCGACAGATCGATAATCGCTGGAGAGCAGGTTAGTAGCTCCTATTATTCAAAAAAAAAAACCTACTTGCGTTGGTTAGGTTTAATGTAAAGACAAGGGTGAGAGCTCTGAAGGCATGCTTTGATTGAGGAAACTTGTGGAAAAGCTACGAGTCATGGGTGCTTGTCGAAAGTGAGGTGCGTTATCAGCCAATCCTCTTACGAGATTTTCACTGGCCAATCATAAGCATTGGAATGTCCAGAGGGTTGTGCGTGATTCTCGATAGGTTACCAGAACCCACCTGATCGGTGGATCAAGTGAGTTCATCCGTAGCGCTGGATCACCGACAGGACCAAGGTCGAGCCTCCAGGCAATGGTCACGAGGTCGAAAATTTGATGCACATGTCAGTTCGTCCCTCTTCTCCTTCCCAGAACAGATGATGAAGGGTTTCCTTGGAACTTTAGATGTTCCGTGTGACCACTATGGACATTGTGGTTTGCTTCTAACCACATCGTGGCAGGCACTGTGGTCATTTGACATACGCCACTGAGCGGCGAACAGCACAGATTCTTATAAGAAACATGGACGTTTCCGGGCGTACAATGATCGATTGTATTTAAGGACAGAGGGCAGTCGCGGGAACCAAGCACCCTCGCAATCGCTCTTGAATTGCACACCATGCCTCGCTCAGTTGGAACCTACCTCGTCAAGCGTCCAATCTTCCCTGCTCCCCATCGATCTTATCCGTATCCGGGTAAAGACGTCCACCCCATACCCCATTGCTAGCTACTAATCGTTCTTCGCGGGGGTGTCTCAGAACCAACCAAGGGCATTCCCCCACCAGTCGAACTACCGTTACCCCAGAACTTGCCCAATCCTGAAAATGTTCAAGGCGATGTGTACTTGACGCTTCCAAAGGTGAGGTTTGAGTAACGTAGTAAACACCTGGTTAACAATTGGCACAGAGATTCGAACGTTTCTTGTTTTTCACAATTAACAATGTCGCTCAGTTCCGTACTTGTCTTTCTCAATATGTTCCCTTGATTACCAACTCTGCCGAAACCGCAAGGCGCATCCTCATCCTCGCCGGCAAGGGGAACAAGGAAGAGCTCGACTTCCTCTCTTCTAATATCGCGTTTTCCAGAGCTGGACTGGACTTGCTAGGTATCAAGGATAAGCTTCTTGATGACTCATTTGAGACCTCCACCTCGTACACGAAACCCCACGCTCTCATCCTGGTCACTGCCAAGAGTAGGCTGGTCCTCGCTATCGTTTCTTATCTCACCTGCTGATCGGTCTTCCTGTAAACAGCGGAGAAAACGTGCAATGATCATCTCCAACAGATCCTCACCATATTCGGACAATCGATCTCCGTTCTTGAGATCCCCGAGGGCCATGTCCGAGAAGGTGGCCGTGAATTCTTTGGATGGAGAGACGGGATCTCCCAGCCGGCTCTCGAGTGTGACATTTCTTATTGTTTTTCTCACTCGCGCTCACGATTCGTGTAGTGGACTGGTAAGCCCCACTCCGGGTCAGCTAGTCGTGAAGCCGGGTGTGATTGTTTTGGGCTACCCCGGTGATCCTGTCTACGACGGCAGTGGGCCAGCACGTCTTCCATTCACTAGGGACGGATCTTTCCTGGTATACACACAACTCCAACAGGATATCTGGGCTTTCGAAAACTACATCAACCAAAATTGGCAATCTGTGCCCGCTAACCCAGCGCCGGGTTACTGTCTCTCCGACGATCAAAGGAGGAGCTTGTTCTGTGCTCGCTTGTTCGGTAGATTTGCCTCGGTGAGATAGCGCAGATTTTGGAGCGTGCCTGAAGCACTGATTTACGGGTGCGAACCATGATTACAGGGTGTGCCGCTTGCACTTTCCCCGTTTATCGACGACCACGCCTTCCTGGACGATAACCTGATCGATAACTTGAATTACACGGAGAGAGCCGCGGGTTCTGGATGTCCCCTTTTTTCGCACGTCCTCAAGACAAACCCTCGCAGCGTCAACTTGCAAGATGTCCCTGAATCCGTGATTAAAGAATCCATGATCGTCCGTGCGGGTATTCCTTATGGCCCAGAGGTTCGCTTTTAATTGGTTTATTCTATGGAGCATTGATTTGGTACCTCTGTAGTTTTCCATTTTGGAACTGGAAGCATTAAAAACACTCGAAGAGGACAAGAAGGGGATTATCTGTTTTGATCGTGGACTTCTCTTTGTCTCCTACCAGACCTCCATTAGTAATGGATTCCTCCGCCAACTCAACCACTGGTCCAGGAACGACGGCTTCCCCCCCGGTTTCGGACCCGTTGGTTCGTCAAACATTTCGCTTCTATTTGCAGAGCCACTGACACTCTCGAACAGGTCAAGACCCTATCATTGGCCAGCCTCAGTCGGTGTGGTTCAGGGACCCGATTGAAGGACCTGGACCTGCTCCGCCTACTGAATATGTTCGTCAGCTGGATGGAGGGCTTTATTTCGTGCCTAGCATCAGCACGGTGAGCGCATGGGCCACGTCCAACTAACCACGAGTAAGCAAGTTGTATCCGAGTTGTGTTCGACGATGATTTGCACTACTATGCATCTGTGTCGTCCGTTTGTCTTGCTCGATCCATGTAGCCGTGTCTCTAGCCACTGTACGCCATGATGAGTACTATCGCAATTATCACCAGGAAAGGCTAAGCACTCGTTCTAGGGCCTACTAAATAATGATGGCCCGAGACACGGTGATAACTCGGCAGCACGCATTCTCTCGATCGCAGGTACATACGAATTGTCCCAATGGGCGCATTCCTGGCATGCAGGCTATGCCGGTTTGCTCGCACGGAAGGGTCTAATGTTCCCGGCGGATATAGGCCCAGAGTGGTGCACGTAATGCGAACACTCGCCAGCTAGTGAGCTGATCCAACGTGGCCGCGTGCGTACACTCACGACATGGGCTGGTTGAATCGCCGTTGGGATGCGTTTGCATAAGCTAGTAAAGAAGGCGGAGGGTCTAGATGCCTGCCCCACCTCTGCAACGAAAGCAGCGCGTTGGAAACAGGAGGTCGGCTAGCGCTGCCACGACGCCTCCAACGACCGCGCCAATGAAGCCATAACGAGAATTCATATTAAAACGTGACGTTGAGGGACGTCAGGTCGACTGCGGCGTGGTTGAAGAGCGTTCCGTCGTACAAGTCGTTCCAGGTTGACCCCTCGAACCTCGGCACTCACAGGAATACTGCCCGGGCAGAAAAAAATTACCAATGGAATGACGATGTTTGTTGATCCATCTCATTGCGCTGTGGGTCTTACATTTATGCCTTATTTGCTGTTTGAACGGAGTATTCATGTCTTCATATACAAAAATCGTAAACGCATCTTTATGGCTGTCAGGACCAGTAAGTGCTCTTGGAAGAACAACCACGAATTCCCCGATGAAACGTCGTAGGGACGTAAAATGTTGATTGTCGAAACGAGAGGAGGCATGTGGTAAAGAACATACCCTGAATTCACGCGGCGCAGACCCAACTGTGTCGAAGCCATCGACTAGGCGTTCGGAACCCAATCACGGTGGCTATGAATTCACCGGATTGGCGCCCGTTTGAATACGAGCAACACACATTCTGGCGAAGTTTGCAAGGTGTGGACAGGGATTTAAATAGGCCGCTCCTGCTTGCCATGGGTGAGGCACTGTGTCGTGGGTCAGAGTGCTTACCTGGACTCATCAGATTTTGGTTTTATGTAACGTAGTTGGCGGTGCGGCGTCTGCTGTCGAGCCTCAAAAATTGAATGACAGCCAATCAGCCCAGGGAGCCCTGGCCAAGGAAACATGTGTTTGCATGCAACCTGAGGCTATTGAGCGTGGTATCAAATTTCAATGGCAGGGTATGACAGCATGTTGAGGGCGGTTGCCGTTGTATGTCGTACTTGTTGATCTTATCATGACATTATCTGCGGAGCTGATAACAATTGGATGTCTGTCGCCTTGATGGAAGTACTACTCGTCTTGCGGTCTAGATTCGCTTTGACCTGCTGTTAACCCTCTGCCATATAATCGGATTTCCTTGTAGTTTGATCAAAGTAAGACAACGACATGTCTCAGGGCGGCATTGAGCGCTGAGCGGTGAGGTGAATGCTGTGTTCTCACCCGTTCTTTTTCCCTCATAACCCGCATTGTCTCCGCTCCAAGACTTTTAATTCAGGTGTTTCGTTTGTTCCCCGGCCCACTCAAGTTAAAGCAATATTCAAATCGATAACGTTGTGATGTGTGGCTGTGTGATATAGTGTCCAAAAAGGGGTAGTGCAATGGGGTGTGCCATAAAAGCTGAGCACATGCAACCGATTACTTTGAGATCCTCCTCTGCATCCCCCATCATGGCTGCCTCCGAACAAATCACGCTTCACCCAGTCGCTCCCCGCCTCAAGAACGGCTTAAAGATACCCCACGTAGGACCTGATATCGAAGCATACGAAGCCGCTCATGGTTTGACCGTCGCTCAAGACTCTGACGAGTGGTGGACAAAGGTTTGCACCATTAATCACTTGTGTGCTTTGGGTATTCATCGGAACGTTTTAGATCGCACGTGAAACTTTGCATTGGGAACGTCCCTTCGAAACTGTCAGAGCCGGTACATTTGGAACCGGGGACATCGTCTGGTTCTCAGAAGGGAGGCTGAATGCCTCCTACAATTGTGTCGACAGGTGGGCACACAAAAATCCCGACAGGGTAAGTCGCTGTATTTGATTTTCGTTTACCTGGATTTGAACCCCGTTAGACTGCTATTATCTACGAGGCCGATGAGCCGGGACAAGGCCGCCTCATCACATATGCTGAACTTCTTCGCGAGGTTTGCTCGGTCGCGAACGTCCTAAAGCGCCTCGGCGTGAAGAAGGGGGACACTGTCTCTGTCTACTTACCCATGACTTGGCAAGCGGTAGCCGCCTTTCTTGCCTGCGCGCGTATCGGTGCCATACATTCTGTTGTCTTTGCTGGTTTCAGTTCCGAATCACTTCGTGACCGCATTCTTGACTGCAAATCCCGCGTGCTCCTTACAAGCGATGAAGGTCGGCGAGGCGGGAAGACAATTGCTACCAAAGTAATCGTGGACGCTGCCCTCAAGGGGAGCCCTTGTGTCGAGCATGTCTTGGTGCTCAGGCGCACCGGTAATCAGGTTCCCTGGACCCCTGGTCGTGATTTGTGGTGGCACGAAGAAACCTCCAAAGTTCCTAGTTACTGCCCACCGGAGAGCATGTCGGCAGAAGACCCGTTGTTTATCCTCTATGTGAGTGATATAGTACGCATGCTCACATAATGCTAACTCTTTGGTTGCAGACCTCTGGCTCGACCGGAAAACCCAAAGGAGTGGTCCACACTACCGCTGGATATCTTTTAGGCGCCGCTTTGACCGTCAAATACGTCTTCGATGTTCACCCCGATGACAGATTCGGATGCATGGCCGATATCGGTTGGATCACCGGCCATACCTATATTATCTACGGACCGCTCGCCAACGGCGTCACGACGACCGTGTTCGAGTCTACGCCGATATACCCGACGCCATCTCGTTACTGGCAAACTGTGCAAAAGTACAAACTCACACAGTTTTATTCTGCTCCCACAGCTATACGCCTTCTCCGCCGGCTTGGTGCACACCATACTGAAGGTCACGATTTAACCAGCTTGCGCGTGCTTGGAACTGTTGGGGAGCCGATCAACCCAGAAGCCTGGAACTGGTATAATGAACATGTCGGACGCAAGCAATGTGCAATCGTCGATACCTTTTGGCAGACGGAAACTGGATCTATCGTAATCACGCCATTCCCCGGTGCTATTCAGACCAAGGCCGGGTCAGCGACCGTTCCGTTCTTTGGCATTCAGCCTGCCATCCTCGACCCTGTGACTGGAGAGGTGAGACACACTTTGCTTCCTTTGGTCGAGTGTTAACACTCACTCACCAACACAGGAATTGGTGGGAAATAATGTCGAGGGTGTTCTTGTCTTGAAGCGCCCTTGGCCTTCCATTGCTCGTACGGTCTGGGGCGACCACAACAGATACCTCGACACTTATATGAAGGTGCGCCCGTTATCCTGGCATTCATCCATGTGTTGAGATGCCTTCGGATAAGCCTTACCCTGGTGCATTCTATACCGGTGATGGCGCTGCGCGCGATGAACATGGGTATATTTGGATCAAGGGTCGCGTCGATGGTGTGCCTTGCGTCCTGGTCATTGATGAAGTTTAACTGTACAATTAGATGTTATCAATGTTTCTGGACATCGTCTCTCGACTGCCGAGATCGAATCAGCGCTCATCTTGCACAAGGGAGTCGCCGAGACTGCAGGTACGTACCTGATCTTGGCGCGTGTTAATTTGTCGTTGATCATATACAGTCATCGGGACGGCTGACGAGCTGACGGGTCAAGCCGTTTATGCGTTTGTCACTCTTAAACCGTAAGCATGTTTTTATCCTTTGTGACTGCAATGAATCGAACCCGATCTAGGGAGTTTGCGTATGATCCAAATGATGAGACTGGACTCTCGAAAGAGCTTATCCTTCAAGTTCGCAAAGTGATCGGACCTTTTGCGGCACCGAAGAAGGTCATCATTGTCGGTGATCTTCCCAAAACACGATCTGGGAAGGTATGTCGTTCGCACCAGTTGCTATCGAACGCATGCTCAATGAACGACATGTTTAGATCATGCGTCGTATTATGCGCAAGATTGTTGCTGGAGAGGGCGATCAGCTTGGTGATCTTAGCACGCTCGCGGAACCAGGCGTCGTCGATGCCATCAAAAAGAAAGTTGCTGAAAGTACCGCGAAGAACTGAAACAATAGAGCGTTGTAGGTTTTCCTTGTATGTATCATCCTAGGTCCCAGCATTCGCCGGGCTGGTCGTGTCTTTTGTTGTTGTAATCTTGATCTACCATGGCTTACCATCCGAGATATGGCCTGAGACCCTACGATACAGCAAGTACCGCAAACAGGCAAGCCCTGGATCGTCGAAGAAACCTGGCAATGCGCTGTGCATCTTTGGTCCGTATCGCAAATGGTTCCTGCACCTTGCCACGTCACTAGTCTTTGCCCACGCGGTGCTCTCCCCCTTGTGGTCCACCCCATCAATGGCTGCACATGGTTACACCACATGTTGGACGATTGGCCTGTCTTGACGACACTTTGGCATTCTTTTGGGCCGTCTCGGCGAGTAGAGCACTTGGCCGCGGAGTTGATCAATGACTTGTTGGTCGTGTCGTCAGCGTCCTAGCTGGGACGCAGGGTGTGAAAGTTCCGTGAGGATTCGAATGTCGACCGACGCCCAGGCGGACCCTCTCAGTTGAAGAAAAGATGTACCAAAGTGACGCACATGTAAGTGGATCTGATCGGGTGCACAGGTCGGCTCCGCCCGCGTGCCAACTTTGTCGAGTCAGATCACGACAATGCCCCAAACGACTCATCTCCAGTCAGCGTGACCGCGGTCTGACTCCGACGCTGGCTCAACAGTTCACGCCGAGTGCCTCCTCCCTATATAACCTCATGTCGGACATCGACTCCCATCAACATTTACTCCTTCGCTCGCTGACATGGCAACCCTGAAGAGAGGCCACACGCCAATGCCTTGGGGCGCGCAAGTCGAGCAGATGGTCTGGGTGAGATCCAAGGTCAGGATGCCACGCAGCCCCGACGGAAGGCGCTGACACCGACACGAGTGTAGAGGGGAAAGCCGAGACGCAGACGAGCGGACAGACCGTCTCTGACGCACGAGCCCAGATGGGACTGGGACGGGACGCGCGTCTTGTTCGGCGAGACCATGTCCGTGCCCGAGCTCGAGGACGACGATGACCAGTCCTGGGAAGACGGGTTGGGTGGCAGACCGCGAGGGACTGTGTCGCTGCTCGACGCGGCGCGGTACCGGGTGACGAAGCGATGCAGAAAAGGTACGGCGGATTGCCCGTGCGTCATGACGTGTCTCAACGCTTTTGGTATTATCAGCGCGGTTTGGCGTCGACGATTTCGAGGTGATACGCATACCGAAAGTCATTCCGATGACGGAGAGAGAGCCTGGTCTCTGGGATGGCTGGGAACTGGTCGGATGGGAGAAAGTGGATGCAGTTTTGAAGAGGACGTATTCTGAGGTTGCTCAGGGGTTGGTTGAGGGGCGAAGCTCTCCCAACACGTCAGGGTTTTCTGAGCGCGATACCGAAGACGATGGTTGGGAATGTCTATAGGTTTGTTGATTAGGGCTTGAAGGAGGCGGTAGTCCACACGTTGATTCATTCATAGAATACAACAGCATTCGTGAAGTGGCTTATTTCATACTTCGAGATTCCACACGAACGATATAGCTCAATAGAATCAATTCATGGATGTGCGTTAGTACTACTCACCTAATGTCTTACCACTTCGAACAGTCGAAGAGATGCATAGGTGTGTTACGTAACATGGCACTAATTGGCCAAAATGTCGAGTACGGTTTAAACTGATATGGGTCCAGCAAAGCCTGCTTCCTCGAAGTCTTCGTCAAAGACATCCACAAAACCAACCCAGTCGGCGCTTGGCGCTCCTTCTCAACTCACCCAGTCGAGCCGTAAAGGAAAACGAGCATGGAGAAAGAACATCGATATACAGCCTGTCGAGGATGGGCTGGAAGGTCTTCGTGCAGAGGAACGGGTCGTCGGGTGAATGGCATCAAGAATACCAAAGTTTTATCATACTAACACACCACGTCACAGCACAATATTGCAAAAACAGACAGACGATCAACTGTTCGTGGTCGATACCAAGGGCGATGACCAAGGTGCGTCCGTCTTGTCTCAGAGAATGTAGTCTAGAACCTCAGAAACAGTCCGAAAATCGTTGCCTCGATACTCGAAATTTCAACTGACGTCCACGAAAATTATCTCGCAACGCTCGGCCGTCCCTGCCGTCGTATCTCGCGCAACCAGCTCGCCGGGAACAAAAATTTCTCGTGCGGACAAGGAACGACTGTTACGGATCGCGAAGCGCCCTCGGAAGGGCCCGTTCAATGCCATCATGGATCCGACCGATTTCGGTGCAGGAAGCGCCCCAATCGACGTCTCGTACGCCGTCAAACACAGTGGAGGCTGCGACCTTTGGGACCAGCCAGCCGTTGAAGAGATCGTACTGGATGGCCTGGAAACCGTTCAAAACCGCGTGATCAAGGTATGCGCGTCTATATCCTCGACGTCGCATGATCCGCTCATCTCATGGATATCAGAAACCCGAGGTCGGTCACCCGCGGGATGTGATCGACGTGCCTGCAGTAGCTTTTCCTCATGCAGGCGCATCCTACAATCCACCAGTGGAGGCTCACGAGGAGCTCCTCATGGAAGCATACAAAGTGGAGCAGCGTAGACAGGACGATGCCGACCGCCTTCTGGAAGCGCAAAGAAAAATAGAGCAAGTTCGTGAATCGGCTTCAAATGACGTCTCGGAAGGCGTCCCTACCGGGATGACCGTGGACGAGATCCAGGACGATGGGGAACCAGCCCCTAGCACGCTCGCCGTAGTACCTAAAAGAATGCCCCCAAAGAAAACGAGACAACAGCGGAATCGCATCGCGAGGCAGAAAGCCGAGGTTCGATGCACAATGATTCTGGGTTGGAACAGGGACTGACGGAACGGGTCATCTCAGAAGCGTGCACTGGCAGAGAAAGCCGTTCGAAAACGCCTCCTCAACTCGATCTGTCAAGTCAAAGGGTTACGATCTGAGCTCGCCAGGCTCGCTGAATCCCACCAACAAGCTCGTTTGGCACGGCAGCTTGCCCATCGGCTAAAGCTGCGAAAAGGCCTCGGTGGCCAACGACTCGGAAAACATAGAGTTCCTGAACATGAGATCGAGGTACAGATCGGGGAGGATCTGACGGAGAATCTGAGGAATATCAAAGCAAGTCGATCGCGATTATAGGTATCCTTTATTGACGCAGCGTTCAACAGCCTGAAGGAAACCCGTTCCGCGAGCGGTTCATAAGCCTCCAGCAACGCGCACTGATCGAGCCACGAGTTCGCGTACTGTGAGTTGATGTTGATTCTTTCGAACTTGTGTTGACAGCCAAACTCGCAGGCCGACGAAGCGCAAAGCCAAGCTGAAGGCGTACGAAAAGCATGCATGGAAACGTTTCGAGTAGTTAAATTACTTGTTCTACATAAAAGAACTCCTTCTGCCTGTCGAGAGTCAAAAACAAATGGACACTGTGGGATTTGAACCCACGACCTCACGCAGTCTTTCAATGCGAAGCGTGCGCGCTACCAACTGTGCCAAGTGCCCTGCAAAGGAGGGGGTGTCGGGTGGCTAAATATCCCACGATCGTAGTCTGTGGCTCCCCTAACCGCGTGTCGAGCGATTCCTCACCAAAATGATGGACGTCGACACGATTGATTCTGAAATTCCCAACCAATACACGACCCAGCAGCCTCGACGACGAGTCGCACGGCCCGTCGACGATGCCCATCCGTTTGATCTCGACGCCTACATCGCCAGCTACACCGGTAAGACCGCCCAACGCCCATAAGGGCACACTCACAGACCGTATACAGGCCGCACCGCCGTGGACAGACTGCTCATTATCATCGCTTCCTGCCCTGCCATCGCGCCACAGGCGCTAAAACTCGCGTTCAACCATCTCTATCGTCTGCGCGATCCGACGCTCGTTCAGGTCAGCTTGGGAGCGTACGCGAGCGCGGCGTCGCTGCCAGAAGGCCAGGGATTGCCACCCGCAGGCGAGGTCGTGGAGGTGGATACCGCGTGGATAGATGAAGTGACCAAGAAGAACGTGGCGGAACGGACGAAGCTCGAGGTCGAGCTCAAGACGTACACCAACAACATGATCAAGGAGAGCATACGGGTGCGTCTGTCACCTTTGGCGTGTGCCGGCGCGGCCGTTGCTTATAGCGGCACAGATGGCACACAGAGATCTCGGAGAACATTACCGAGCCACTGGTGATTTTTCCTCGGCACTGAAACACATGACCAAGTCGCGCGAGTTTTGTTCGACCAGTCAGCACGTCCTGGACATGTGTCTCTCCGTCCTTGAGGTAGGTCTAGGTAACGAGTGGTTCACAGAAGAACTGATCGTGTTTCCAGCTCGTCATCGAGCAACGCAATTACACACACATATCATCTTATATATACAAAGCAGACGGTGCCCTGGAATCTACGGCTGCGGCGTCGGCTGCTAATGCTGAGAACAGCTTGATTCCTGCCCCGGCACAATCCTCGTCCAAGAAAACGACCCCGGAGCGCGAGCAGGTGCAATCAAAACTCGATTTCGCCATGGCGCTGTCGCACCTTGGACAAGGCAACTACGAAAAGGCGGCGTCGGCATTCTTACGACTCGGTCCTCAATCCCAACTGGGTGACTGGATTAGCAGAGTGGGTCCATCCCCAGAGTGTTTGACGATAACTCAAGTCCTTGGCCGTGTAGCTCGTCGCCCCCGGCGACATCGCCATCTATGGGACGTTGTGCGCTCTCGCCAGCCTGTCGCGTTCTGCCGTCAAGTCACAACTTCTCGGAAACGCTGTTTTCTCTGCATATATAGAACAAGAACCATATATTCGCGAGCTCATACAGGCGTACATGTCCAGTGATTTCAAAACGACGCTCGAGATCCTCTCCAGATATTCTGTGAGTCCCTTTTTGCGTGATCT
>JBBPUG010000890.1:0-14324 GCA_038094535.1 Tubosaeta aff. alveolata | reverse complement strand
GTATGTATATCAGCAAGACAACTTAGACAACCCTTTTTCTTTGTTAAGATCCTAACTTTTGACAGAACTAGAACAGACTGGAAACACCAGAGGATAGTGTATCACAGACATTATAGAGGTACCTAGTAACACAGAGACATACAGAACCATACAGAACCATCTAGCACAGCTTGCCAAACACCCAATCACTTGAATTCTTGGCTGCACAGGCCATACAGATGTCCATAGATCCTTATATGTTTTTTTTCTTTTACTCATCCATTTTTTGTATTCATTCATGTACAATAAAATTAATCTACATTAGTGGTGCGCGCACCATTGCCTTCATCTCACTGTTGTCGTCGGCGACTTGTCACAGATGCACTGTTGCACCACAGTGGTGCCTCCGCCCCGTCAACTTTGCACCCGCCTTGTCATCATGCACTACCTTGCTCTTCGACTGCCCCATCGTTGCCGCATGGTGATGGTGGGTGAAGCATTGCACCGCCCTCGTGCTTGTCATCGTCCACCCCCTGCGGTATCCATGTTGTCGTCGTATGGTGGTGGCACGCTGTTGTGCAGCCCTCACCTGCCTTGTCATCGTGTGGTGGCGGGATGGCAGCAGACAGGCCGTCACACCCCGTCGCCCTCCCGTCATCGTTCCTCGCCCTTGTCATCACCAGCAGTGCAGTGATGGGTGCGCCGTTGCACCCCCTCGCCCTTGTCGTTGTTGGCACTGTGGTGATGGTCTGCTGTCGTTGTGGTGGGTGTACACACACCCCCTCATCCTGCTCATTGTCGTCAGTGCTGTGGTGAGTGTGCATGGACGTGCGCAGGCCGTTGCGCGCTCACTTGTCGTCCTGGTTGGTAGAGGGCGTGCAACAGTGCGCCCCTCGTCCTCGTCCTCGTCGTCTGGTGGGTGGTGGGCGTGCTGTGCATGGTTGCGCCCCCTGCTGGCCATCTTACTTGGTGGTAGAGAACTGCATGGGTATGGGTACCCATCATGGGTTATGGGTATGGGTCTTCATGGGTATGGGTACGGGTTGCCAATTGGTGACCCATGAACCTGCTACCCATCTATCACAAACCCGTGACATACCCATGGGTAATGATGCCATACCCATGCCAACAGCTCATTGCCACTTGCCTACTGCTACCACTTTGTCCAACACGGGCTAACATGCCCACCACCACTGCCACAACAACACAGGACGTGGGCGCAACAAGCACAGTGAGTGCACCCACCCCTTTCCACGAACTACACACATCCGGGCCCTCACTCACTCCAGTCCCATCCCCCTGCACACTTGCCGCGCACCCATTCCCTACTCGTCACCACTACCACCATGCAACGACACAATGGACGAGGACTGTGCAATGGCACACCCCACTCCATCACAATGACAACGAAGGGGGTGAAGTGGTGCGTGACGGCACGTCAACAGGAGTGGGACACAACGCACCCATCACTACCTCCGTGATGGAGACGGTAGCAGCAAGTGCGGCTGCGCGCCAACCACAACCTGGACAGCGAGGAGGCGCAACAGCAGGTCCGCCACCATCAACATGACAAAGATGGCGACAGTGACGGCGATGAGGCAGTGCAACTGCGTGCCCACCACAACCTGGATGGCAAGGAGGCACAATAGCACGTCCGCCACCATCAACGTGATGAAGACAGCGACGGCGATGGCGATGAGGTAGCGCAACTGTGTGCCCACCGCAACCAGGACAGCAAGGGGGCGCGACCACGTGCCGCCATGCTGCCTACCACCACCTCCGTGACTGCAACGATGATGGCAACAACGACCTGGCAGCACAACTGTGCGCCTACTGTCATCACAAACAGATAGGGGGCATAGCCATTCGCTGTTATGCCTACTGCAACAGCAACTGCCAGTGAACACATGGGGGTCCGAGACATCAAGTTCCATTTAACGCACAGACACGGTGTCATGTCCAACTCCCAGGTATATAGGTGCTGCTGGTGTGAATGCTTGGTGAGAAAACCAATGAAGCATTCCAGTCTCGCAAGGCATGTCCAGGAGTGTCACACCCCTGTGAAGTGGGCCTATCCCACCTGTGACAAAACCTTCACGAGAGATGAGACATTACTGGAGCATCTTAAGAATTGTCCTCCTGGAAATCACTAGCTAGTCCTTATGCGAAGATATGGTCTTTATTTATTTATTGACTACATCGGGATATATTCAACACCATATTGCCTTCTGCAGACAAGTTATTTCCGAGACTGCCTCACTATTCACGGACCATCCCAAGGGATATTTTTCACTGGTGTCCTTACCACATGGGTAGTTGTTATCTGTCCTTGTTTTGATGGCAACTGTTCTCACGACCCCAACATTCCACAATGCATTGGCAGCAAGACACATGCAAGCTGCATGTCGCACTTTGCCATGATAACGTAGACGCTCATGACAAGGATTTGCTCTGCAGCTTCCGCTATGTTTGTGGTCCACAGAAGCCCAAGATTTATTCCTGTCATAGCCCTTGCCATTGAAAACTGGTGGAGGGCACAGTGCATATTTGGTGAGGCCTTTCAGCCACATAAATGACACATTGCAGGTGGCTAAGTCCATTAAATTGGAACATTTGGATGTTATACTGACAGTCCCTAATATTGTATCAACATTCTACCCCCCACACTCGCAAGACTATTGATGGTTTCTAAATTTTCTAGCTGGAGCGTTGTTCAGAACCTGACAGGTGCCGCAAGAGACATTGGAAACATGCCACCTGTTGCAAATTTGAAGGTTGAAACCATCCAAAGTTGATTCAACCTTTTGACATATCCTGAATACGGTCATCCCATGAATGCCGACAATTAGATTCCCTCATGTCACCTTCGCACATGGCAATGAACTATGCTTTACACCATCTGTCTCAGCATTTCGCTCGCATTCAACACCGGGCTTGCTGAACCATAACTGGACATATACAATGTCCTTGAGAGTTCCTTGATATCAGACAAGCAGTTTGTAAAATAGAAACTTCACACATCAAATGCTTTGGCTCTGCTTCACTTGGAGTGGGCTTCGAGCTCTGTTAATTTGCCATAGGTCCGCTCAAACAACTAAACTTTTTGATTGTGTAGGTCAAAGGGGGTTTTCCCGGACATGAATTGATGCCAACGCCACATTTCCATGGGTGGCCAATCGCAATAACATGCTGCCTCGGCTCATGTCGAACATTAGGGGAAGTGATTTACCACCTCAAAATCAAGAATAGATGGGGATGCTTGATGTATCTTATACCGTTATGCTGATCTTCATAGATCTTCCCTATACAAATCTGCCATGGTGTGCTCAGTGAATGTGCAATTGAGATCAGCGAATCTACATGCCCAAAACTCGTGGGATTTTGTAATAAACCCATATACTTTGAATCTAATTCGGTTGTACAGAATCTGGACATAAGACATTGCCAGAGTGGCTGCATAGGAGGAAATTTTACTCACACTCATGGGGCCTGTTTTTAGGCTTGGTAGATTATTAAGGGAATGGTGTCAATTTGGCCTTGGTGACCTTGAGGCAAGCCAGATGTTCATGCAAAGTAAATCAAGCATTCAGATAGCACTCTCATCAGGAAAAAAGGTTTGAGGCTATAGCACTCTGTAGCAGATTGCCAAAATTTTACCCAATGTACCTCTATGTAGTCAACATACCTGTTACACAATGGTATGTAGAGTATATACTGCTTGTAATCCTCAGTGTAAGGTATGGGTGGTATGTACTTACTACTTACAGATTGGCAATGTTCAATCAATAGCCAATTCCATCAAGTAAAATTTCTAGTTACATAAGTATAAGGGTTACATTATTTGTCTACAAACATGTAAAGATGAGGGACATGAGTCCTAAAGTTCTACACAGGTTGACTCGCGGATGTGCTGACCCCAACTCACATCCGACCGTCATGACCCATACCTGGGCCATACAGGTTGTACGATGCGCTCCCGATGGGTGTATGGTATGTACCTGTCACAGGCTAACCCACCCTTGGCACCACTCTCGTGATGTTCCCACACTCTCTGAGACTGGTTTTGGTATACAATAATAACCTGTCTCAAAGACCAGAGGCCACTAAAGAGGTTGCCCTGTGTGCCAAATTGGGCGCCCCCAGAGTAAGTGAACAATGGTCCTAGAACCTGCTGACCATTCATATAGCTCTCACACAGCTCACGAGCACCTCTGCATGACAACTAAACCACCTCAACAGCCGTCACATGTCTCCTGCCAAACAAACCACAAACAATGTTTTTTTTCCACAATGTCAGTCCATGTCCTTGACCACTGACATCCATATCCCGCCCAATTCCCAGCTCATTGCCATCAACGACCAACTCAGACTCACTCAAATTTAAACCACAGTACTTTTCGATGGCGGCTTCACTTTTTCCATCATCGCCTTGCCTGCCAACGCCAAGTTGTTCACAAAAGAGTATGGTATATCCCCCTCTGTTCGGTGTCCCTACACAACAAGCTGACTCTGCCTTCACCCCCTCACTGCAGTGGCCACATTGGAACAACATCATGTGTCTACACCTCAATGATGCAGCGGCCATGTCGTACCAACATCACCCATCCACACCTTGACGATGTAGGGCCAGCGGCAACATCACACCAGTACAATGTGCCCACACATCAACGTGCGGACTCCAAGGAGAGTGCAGCTACGCCACGAAGACGAGGGCTGTGCAGCCGCATGCCACCACAACTAAGAGAAGTGTGGACTCCAAGGAGAGCATGGCTGCGCCATGATGACAAAGCTGTGCAACTGCACACCACCATAACTGACGAGAAGTGTGGACTCCGAGGAAAAGTGCAGCTGCACCACGACAACGAAGGTGAGCAGCGCCGCCTGTACCTAGATGGCAAGGTTGAGGAGAGTGCGGCTGTGCCATGATGGGGCAGATGCTCTTGCAGATCTCGTACATTTGATCTGAAAGGACGGCGAGAGCAAAGGGAGCGTAATGACGTACCTACTCGTATTAATCACAGTTGACTGACAATGAATCTACTGATTAGCAATAATGATCTCGCGCAGTTATTCAAACGGTGAGCACAACAGCTGTGACATGTGAAGCTTCTATTTTCAGGAGCTAAGTACACATATGATTGATTGCAAGATACCAAAAAGAGTAAAGACATGCACGCTAAGCAAGAAGTCAAGAAGTGAAAATGCCCCCTATAGCAATAAATGCGCGCGCAATCCAGAAGTCAAAAGGTGTATGCCCCATGTGGTAAAACAAGGCAAGTAAAAAAAGACCTATGTACAATCAGGTTGCCCTGGCTTCGGAGTTATGTCATGGACATGACTGGGCCCAGGCACTGGAGCATTGGTGCTGCGACGCAGATCAGCCATGCCGCTGTATGGAACCATCACATCAGGATACATACCAGCACCTTCACGAGGGAAGAAACCTTCATACCCTTCACGCGGATCGCCATAACCACCAGCTCCCTCGAGGAACATGGCATGTTGCATGTCCATATGTCCCCTCATTTGCCCATCATTAGCATAGGGATAATAATGGGCTGGGAGCAAACCCGCTGCGAAGCCCCCCCCTGCTTGTTGCCCACCAAAACCAAAGTGCTCGTCATGATCAAGCATTGGCATCTGAGGGAGTGGATCAGCAACTCTTGTGGGGATACCAGGATTCATAGAAAGGACATTCAGACGGTTCGCGGGAGGGTTCACACCTGCGGTGGTAGATGTGTCGGCACGATTCGCAGGAGGATCTGCATTTGCAGCTGAGGTAGATGCGTCAGCAGAGGGCCGCCAAGGCACAGTGTCTGTGGGGGGAATGAGCCCAGTCAAGGGGGCTGTGCACTTTGGGGAGGGAGAAGCAGGCACATCCAGGTGCCTACTTGTGGCACACTCAGACAGAGCAGCACCAGCAAGAAAGGCAGGTGAACTTCGACCACTATCTTCTTGAAACACGTCATTATTGACGGTGGGGGGTGGGGGAAGAGGCGAACCTAGACACATGGCAAATATCTCATCAGGTCTGTACAGCATGTGCAATATAGACATACCTCTCATGGTCTCAGATTCTAAGCTAGAGTCCGAAGATAGGTCCCAAGCAATACTCTTGAACTTTGCAGCATTTTTCTGGTTCTTGGCATTCCCAGGAACCAGAGCTGGGGTGGGCCTCTTCACAGGACGAGTTGGCGGCGGCAACTCCTTCGCCTTGTGCTTACGCGAACAGTGCTTCTCTTCTGAGTCGCTTGAGGAGATCTTGATGATGGAACTCACATCAGTTAAGTCATGCCCCTCAGAGTCACTCTCTTCCGCCCTCACCCTCACCCTCGCTCTCACCTTCGGTTTGACCTTTCCCTGTCCCTTGGCCTTTAGTTTGGCCTTGGCCTTCACCATCCGACGTTCATCTTCCTCATCACTGTCCAGCACTAGCACCTTCTGCTTCCCCTTCATGGTAGCCTTGATGTGAGTGCCTGACTTCCTTTTAACCTCTCTAATTTTAGGCCCCTCATCACTGCTGAGAACGATCGGATCTTCACGTGTGGCCCTTGGCACATGCCTCTGTTTGATGCAAGGCAAGAGGTGGGCACCAGGTAGGCGCTCTTGGCCTTGGAAGTTGATTGTCAAGTTTGCGAACATACGCTGCGCTTTTTCTCGAGCACTGTCAGGTGGTGGAGGCCCACCTACGATAATGGGCTCAGTAAATGTTAATGCTGTCTGTATTCTGTAAGTAGATGAACGAACGAACGAATGAATCAACTCACTGTGGTCATTCCCTTCAACCTTGGTAATGATGACTTCATCAGCCATAAGTGCTTGCTGAAGACGCTGACATTCTAGGTAGTTCAAGTCTGCGATCCCCTTGGTCTTTGTGCCAGCATGATGGAGCTGGCCAGGCATTAGCACACCATCAGGCCACCCAGTCATCACCAGCCCTGTGGAGGTGAAGAAACCAATAAGGTTGAACCATGGGAACATGGCTCGTTTTTGGGGTAACAAGGTAAGGTTCCCCCCTGCACAACCTGCAGTAAGGTACTAGCATTAGCATAGACAACAAGAGAAACCAAATGAGACTTACGGATCAAGGAGAACAGCTGGTCCTTGATATATGCAATGATGGGGTCCCTGGAGCCCTCGGTTGCGAGGCGTTGCAATGGTTCCTCTGATGTCTCTGCTGGTAGGCCAGATGTGGATGATGGGCCCGGTGCACTTGATGGGGGCCTTGATGGGACAGATCCCATGAGCCCTACCTGCAGCCCAAGATCCGGGGCATCGTTACTGAATGCCTCCTTAATGATATCAAGAGACATCTGGTTGCTACAAAAATAGTGTTAGGTCGATAACATAGATCATGTAGAGTAAATGACATACTACACATGTGCCTTCAAATGCCCAATCATCATGTTCGAACTTGCGCGGTAACATGTCTCGAAGAACTAAAACAAATAGATTACTATGTGTCTAATTGCAAATTGAAGTGGACATACCGTGTTTGCACCCGACATCTAATGCGTGAAGCCCAATGAAGCATCTTCGTTGACTACACTGCCACACATGACAATCGTGGCCTCAAATCTGTGCCTGGCCAACTCGCCTTCTAACTGAGACACCGTAAGATGAGAAACAGGAGAAGGGTGGCAGTGCTTACAATACTAATAAGGCACTTCCTGAGTTTATTGAACATCTGAGTGCATTGGGCAAACGTCTGTGGGGAGGACAGCCTTGCCTCTATCATGTCATAGAGCTCAAGAATTTCTTGCCATGTCTCGTGGTTGTCCTCCTTGAACTTGTTATACAGATTGCAGTGGACTGTGGGTGTAACTGCATGACCTCAGCTAGAAGGCAAAGAGTAAAAAGGGAGTAACTCACGCTGGACATTGGACGGAAGGCCAAGCCTTTTTCTCTCCTGCTCCTCGTGCCACATTGCATACCTTGTATATCAGTTCCAGTAGTTGATTCCAGACACTATGCATGAACAACTACAGTGCCAGCCATCCAAGATTTGCTGCATGGAGAGTGAAGTCTCCTCTACCAGTTGAATGAGGACTGCCTTGAGGTCATCATAACCCGCAAGCAACATAGCATTGACGACTGAGGTTCGACGGCCAGATGAGGGGGTCAAGGGCTCCAAGGGGATGAGTGCAGACACCTCACCTGCAGGTAGCAGAGGGGTGGGAGGGATGATGTTCATTTGAATGCTCACATCTGGTTGGCCTCTGTCTGTTTGCATGTCTGGTTGAAACAGCGCAGGTGAAACAGAGCGTGCAGGGTTGGTGAAGGAATCCTGTGAGGACGGTGCCAGGAAAGATGTGGAGGATTGTGTGGCGGGACCCAGATAGATTGCGGTGATGGGCTGAGGGGGCGGGGCGGATGACTATGCAGGCAAGCTGGGGTCAACACATGTGGAGGGGACGACGTTGCGAGGTTGACTTGGTGGGGGGGGAAGGGATAACACCAAGTGATACGTCCAGCGATTGCAAAGGCTGAGGAGGTGGTGGGCTGACATTAGGGTCCAGGCCGGTCATTCAGGCTCGGTGCAGCTCGGCCTGGTGGACCACTGGGTTGTTGCGGGCTCTCTCACTAGCCTTGATGCGAGTATGCAGTCGGGTGGGTGTTTTGACTGGAGGAGAAGGTGGCCGGTGCCCACCTCTGACCTGGGGCTCAGGACACTCAACCTGTGGTGCATCGCAAGTGGGTAGTGATGCAGACAGGGCTGGCATTGGAGGCAGAGAAAGTGGTGATTTTGAATGGCACGTGGTCACTAGCATGGCGTGCATCTATGGCTAAGAAATGGGTCGGCTGCTGGGCACCTCCACTAACGACTTTATAGCCCGCCTGTCAATTTATCACACCTGGATCTGACAACGGAGAGACTTACAGCGAACTTGATGCAGTACCGACCATGAGGCACATAGGAAGTCAAGTAAATGCATCACGAGGATGATGGGACTACCTGGTAGTATGAAGCTAAATGGTTAATCAAACAGCAGATCTGTAACACCTACCGAGCCACCTTTTAGTTCACCGTGCATGGATCTGAAACCTCCATCGAAGCCGACTCTGTACTGACCCCATGGCACACAGGCTGTTGGGGTAAGGTGGCACAGGCGTGGTGGGACGACCACTGGCAACTCTGGAATAGAAGGCTGCCACACATCCTTGGAGGCTGCTGTGGCAACGAGCTGGGATGTCAGAACCTCGAAGTCGCCCAACACCGTACCAACCTTGTGGCACACAGGCTGTCAGGGGAAGGCGGCACAGGTGTGGTGGGACGACCGCTGCATCAGCAAAACACAAGGGAACTGTATGGCACTGTACAGCATTGTACAGTTGGGTACAGTGCCACAGTAGCTACAGAGAGGTCCCCTTTTGTACAGTGCTGTCATAGTGCTGTCACAGCGCTGTACAGTACATGGTGGCTGTACAGCGCTGACAGCGCCAACAGTGCTGTACACGCTGTACAGTATGTGGTGGCTGTACAGCGCTGACAGCGCCAACAGTGCTGTACACGCTGTACAGTATGTGGTGGCTGTACAGCGCGTACTGGGCACTGTAGTGTACTGTAACGTACTGTATGACTTCTATAGTACAGTAGCTTTTTTTTCCACTCAAATTTTAGACAAGTCAAATAAAATGATATTAAAACTAATACAAATTTTACACTACGGCCTACCTGTGTCGCCCTCGCCTCATGCATCATCCTCACCGTGAGTGTATGGCGGCCTCATACCACCCTACCGTATCTGTCATGCTGGTGGTGGGTACACTGTGGCATCTTCACCCTCGTTGTTGGCATTGTGGTGGCTTGTGCTGTTGAATGAATCACAATCTAATCGTTGAGCATTGCTCTCACAGTCATGTGATGATTCATATTATATAATATGTTTATACTTGTAGTATATAAGTTTGGACTCAGCATCTGAGTTCTAATAAGACTTGTACTCGAACCACTACATTCCAAGTAAGTACAATCATTGAGCGTCTATACTCTGCACTCTACCTCTGGCATGGGCATTGCCCCTCTGCCTTTCAACAGGTTATGAGCCCTGCAGCTCACTGTGTCACTCGTACTGTACACCATGAGACGTGTGCGTTGTTACGCCTGCTCATCGTGTGCTTAACTGCCACTTCAGTGTGCGTTTTTACACCCGAAGTTTGTGCGTTGTACCTGCTGTCATGTGTGCGTAATTACGCCCTTGATGTGTGAAATGCTAGAGATCCTAAGGGGTCGCTATGCTGGTACTTGTCGGAGGCACTGACTGTGCGTTTTCTTACATTGTATTGATTATAACTGACGTGTCATCCTCTAGACAATCTTACCTATACCGCTCGTGCCTCTTCTACCAACTTTATCTCATCGATATGTCGTCCTCTAAGACCTCTGGCAACAACTCTACTTTCTCGTCGCTTCCTACTCTCGCGGGTCCCAACTACCTCACCTGGCGTCCTCAGATAAAGGCCTACTTGCAGTCTCAAGGCCTCTTTCATGTCTGTCTTGCTCAATCGACAGACGATGATTATCAAAAGGACAACCAAAAGGCCATTGGATCCATGATTCTCAAAATGGACCCTTTCCTTCGTAAGCATTGGGAAGACGTTGACCACGCCCATACTCTTTGGGACGCACTCAAGAATCAATTCTCTAAGCCGACGATCGCTACTGTCTATTCCGAGTTTAAAGCCCTCATGGACACCTCCATTCCCGAAAAATCTCATCCATCGCCCACATTCTCCTCTTTTAATGCCCACTTCGCACGTCTTGCCAAATTCCAATACCCTGTCAACAAACGCATCCAGGTGATGATCGTCATGTCCAAACTTCCCACTTACATGAACGTCATCGCCCACATCATGAATATTTCGTCCATGGATTCGTCAAAAGAACAAATGGTAACTATTACCGCACCCGCGCCATCTACTAAAAAGCAGGGCAAGGCTAAAGCCACTGAGGAAGTGGCCAATGAACCCAAAATCGAGATTACCAGGACTGTCAAATGTCCTGGTGATCTTTTCATCACAATGGAGAAACTCGAAGAAGCTGCCATCCTCACATGGCAACAGCATTCCGCCAGCAATCGTCCCTCTTGCAGCCATCAGGCCAACAACAACTCTTGTGGCCAGCAGGCCAATCATTCTCAGACCCGCAGCCATCAGGCCAACAATAATAATGAAGCAGATCGCATTTCTGCGATTAAGCATAAGCCCGATGACCCGACCTTTGCTAACCAGCAATAGCGTCAACAAGGGGGTTCGTCGTTGTCTCAGCAAAATGATCGGCCTCAACAGCAGCAGGCACTGGATGCCTCTGGGAATACCCAAGGAACCCATCGCAGCAATCGCTCACAGCACGGCAAACGTCGCCAACAACAGCATGCCTCCCACTTCGCAAACGAAGGGGAGGCTTCTTTTGCCTTTGTCGCCTCCATCCCGCCTTCCAATCCTGTCACTGATCCTTGTCTCCTTGCTCACATCCCCGCAGCCACGCATTATGGCCCTCCTGCCTTTCCTCAGACCCAGTGTGCTGTTGCGCTGGCTCATCGTATTGGCGCCGTCCCAACCATTGAGACAGTGCACACTCTTGATCCAATTGCGAACGCGGACCCTGATTTATTGGGTCCACCACTTAAACATCTCCATTTGATGGAGCACATTGACACTTCGACTCCTTTGGCATGCATCGAGGAATTAACAGAACTCAAGGACTTGATTGTGCTGGTGACCCCACCAGTGCACCTACTTTCTCCATATACCACTCCTACCCCTCCTCGTGCTCCCTCTCCTCCACTTGCCGTTGCCACACTGCTCGCTCCCTCTCCTCAAGCACAGTCCCAACGCGCTCTGCGCGTTCGCATTCCTCTTGTCACTGCCGCCACTCCTACTATTTCTCGCAATGCACAACGAGCATTTGCGAATGTTCCAGTTTCTCTGGATAGTGATACTGTTTCACTAGGGGAGGAAGAGTCGTTCGTTAACGATTCACAATTTACCGCTCTCGCCAGTATGTATGATCATTACTTGTGCGATGGATGCGAAGAAGAATTCTTCGATGAATACTTCAACTTCGACGAAGACCCAAGGTCTGTCAATTCCTTCACACAACTACTCATTGACTCATGTCTGATTTCACAGTCAGATGTAGATAGCCTATTTGTGTCATGGGTAGATAGTGATTCGGACAATAAATCTGTTGTGTCATTGTCCAATGAGTGTGATAGTGAACCAGAACCTGAAATTCCTTGTGACCATTGTACATATTCAAACTTCCATAGTGGAGTCCCTGATGACATGTGGCTCCTTGATTCTGGAGCATCGTCACATTTTACATATCAATTCGAGGACTTCACCAAATATAAACCTTATCCACAGCCAAAAATGGCACAGACCGCAAATGGTCCTGCAGAAATTTTGAGTGAAGGAACAGTTATAATAAAACTGTGGAAAGGATCTTTAGTGCGATTATCGCCTACGATCTATATGTCCAAATCAAATGTTAAACTTGTGTCCATGGGCACATTGCTGAAGGACAAGCATTTAAATGTCCAAAACCGGGAAGGTTTTATAACCTTTTATCATAGACTTGAAAGACAAGTAACTATTGAGTTTCATACTCATCCTGGAAATACTTTATATTTTGTCCATGCACCAGCCGTAAAGGCTCGATCTTGTCTCCATATGCAGACAATTGATTATGACCTGCTTCATCGCAGACTTGGTCACCCCTTTAAAGAAGTGATCCGTGCCAGCAAAAGGCATTTAAAAAATTTTCCTGTAGTAGAAATACCAGCGGAGGAGTGCGTTTGTCCTGGTTGCCAACTAGGCAAACAAACTAATCGCTCTTTTCCACATACTCAAAAGTGTGCCACTGAGCCCTTTGAGTTGATCCATTTGGATCTTAAATCTTTTGAAAATCATATCACAAGAGCAAATATGTTATTATTTTTTATGACAATTTTACATCTATGTCTTGGTTGACTGCATTGCGCACCAAAGATGGCGCTTTACACGCCACCAGACAATTTGTTAAATATGTCCAGACTCAGTACAAAAGCCAAGTTAAAGGCTGGATGTCTGATGCTGGGGGAGAATACAAATCAAAGGCTTTTGATGAAATGCTTCGAAATGAAGGTATTCACATATATCAAAGCGCTCCCCACACACCACAGCAAAATGGTCGTGCCGAAAGGCACATTCAGACCTTAATGGACAAAGCGCAGGCAATGCGTCTTCACGCTTGTTTACCCCCATCTTATTGGGAATTTGCAATTTATCACGCCTCGCATGTGTACAATTGTACACCAAATGCCCGACTGCGTTGGAAAACTCCTATGGAGTTATTGACTGGAGAACAACCTGACATCTCACATCTTCGTATATTCAGTTGTGGCGTATATGTACACCTTGCCCCTTTTCAATGTGAGTGTGGAAAGCTATCCCCTCACTCGCAGCTTATGGTCTATTTGGGTGTTTCACCCACAAATGATGCCAATATGGTTTTCATGCGGCCTAGCAATATGCTCTTTACTGCTGCTTATGCCATCTTTGACGAGCATTTATTTCCTAAATGTACTGGTGCTAAGCCACATCAACCTGTGTCTACTCCACGCAAAACCCTGCATACTGCAGATGATAATTGTCCCTCCAATGATGACCTGATTCTGGAGGGTTCGACTTTGAAAAATCCCATCCCTGTGCCTATAGAGCCAGTGGATCTTGAGGAACCTCGTGTGCGAACTCCTAGCCCAGTTCCTCTTCCTGAACCTTGTACTCCTCCTCGGAGGGTACCAATTAATAATGCTCCACCGCCCCTTCCGCGACGATCCCAACAGGAACATAAAGTCCCAGTGAGGCCCGGGAACATCTATGGTGAACGGAGAAATCCCACCAAACAGGTTAAGGACATTAAGTCCACCTCTAAATGGAAGGAGCTTACGGGGCAATCTGAGCCCAATATTCCCGGTGGTTTGCCGCTATCTCCTGGTCCAGGGACTTGTTCTGATGATCCCTTGGAACCTTTGACTCCTCTTCCCTCTGATTCTGAGGAGGAGATTGAACGCCTAACCTGCGAAGGGGGAGTCAATTTGGCTAATTATCTTTGTGCTTGCGCCATATGTTACGATTTTTCTCCCTTCTTGATCGTCTCGTTCCATCTTCTTTCTTCCGCATCACTTATGTTGACTCTCTTATGTAAACCTCTTTTGATTGGACGATTAGCTCCACAGCTGTCTCTCTCACGACGGCGATGTATCCCCTTGTTCCATCTTGTTCTATGACATTCCATTCTCTCACGATAGGAATGCTTATATACCGTTCGCCTTGTACTTTTATCCCTTACACTGAATCTA
>JBBPUG010000889.1:0-14339 GCA_038094535.1 Tubosaeta aff. alveolata | reverse complement strand
GTCAAGGAGTTTGTAGGCTCGCTGTCCAAAAGTGTACCCAAGCAGTACGCACTTCCGTCCATGGGATCGGAATTTTCCACCATGTTGTTCTTTTGGTAAAAGAGCATAGGCAATGCATTCAAAGGGTCAAAATACAGTAGGATCAACCTGACGATAAAAGAGCAAAGAGTAGGGGTTGTTGCCTTTTAGAGCAGATGTTGGGCTACAACCTGTAACATATGTTGCAGTGGACATGGCATCAGTCCAGAATGATTTTGGAAGTTTGGAGTCTTCTAACATGGTGTTTGCAAGATACGAGAGAGTTTGGTTCATTTGTTCTGCAAGCCCATTTTGTTCTGGAGTGTATGGTGCCGAAGTTTCCAGAATGGTTCCATCACTTTGGAGTGTGTTCCGGAACTCGGTGTTGACATATTCAGTCCCTCCATCACTGCATAGAAATTTGACATGCAGGTCTGAGAATTGCTCTGTCTCTATTTCTGTGTGAAAGAAAGCCTTCACATCTGCTTTCCATTTTTCATATATGTCCTTGACATCGCTTTTCCGCTTTAGGAAGTAGATCCAAGGGAATCGGGAGAAATCATCGACAATGAGTAGCCAGTACCAGTATCCTTCCCGAGATTGAGGAGTTACTGGGCCACCAACATCTGTATGGACTACTTGTAGTGGTTTGGTGGTCTGCTGCTTACTCCTGGACTCAAAAGGAAGCTTTTTCATCTTTCTGATTGTACAAGGTTCACAAAATTTCGGAGTTCCAGTAATGGCATCAATACCATGTAGTTGGCCTTGTTGGACCATGGTCTGGATTCGCAGTATTGAAATGTGTCCCATGTGTCTGTGTAATAGATTTATGTCCACAGAGACCAGCCCAGATTCTGGTATGGTTTGTGGGGTTGCAGTTGCATGATAAAGTCCATCTGCATGTGATCCCATGAGAACTGTATGAGGGCCCTTCCGTATAAAGCACGAAGTAGCATTTGCTGGGAAAGATGCAGATAGTCCTGCTTTGGCCAGTTTTGGGACAGAGATGAGGGACAGTACAAATTCTGGAACATATAGGACATCACTGAGGGAGATTTCATATCTTTTGCCCTTTATGATAGATCAAAGGATGACACTTCCGATTCCGATTGCCTTGACTGTGGAATTGTCTCTGAATTGCACCAAGTGAGATGGAAAAAGAGTGGAGTAGGATTTGAACCATTTCCGGTGTGGAACCATGTGTGATGTTGCGCCTGAGTCAATGATGATAGGGAGTTGAGAGGTGGTCTTAGGATCAGACAAGACATAAGCCTGAATCCGTTGGTATAAGGCACGGTCTACATGTTCACTAGTTACATGTTTTGGATCCAGTGGATCCGCTTTCTGGTCGGAAGCTCCATCCACATTGTTTGCCTTTTCCCTTTTGTATTTCTCCTTTAGTTCTATGGGCCAGAACTGATAACTCCGACACTCCTGTGTGTTGTGTCCCATAGTGCGGTGGTATTCACACCACTTGTCCCCTTTGGGCTTCTTCTTCTGGTCAGATTTGGCTGCGTATGCCGAATCGGAGGTGTTCAGAAGCCTCAGTCGAGCATCCTCGGAGAGAATGTGGGTTTCCACCATGTCAAAAGTGAGTTTTGCCTCTTCAGTTGTGTTGATGACTGATGAGGCAAATGCATTCCACTCTGCAGTTTTGAGAAGAGAGTTTAGCAGAATGAATGCAAGGATTTTTCCATTAACAGGAAACTTCATTCTGGTGAGGCGTGACTCGAGGGTACGAATGGAGGCAATGTGGTTGGAAATGTCGGATTTTCCATCCCATTCTAATGCAAAGAGTTGTTGGAAGAAGTAGAAGGCAGAGGCAAGGTTTGATGCTTGGTGGAGATTTATGAGAGCATCGTAGAGATCCTTTGTGGTGGTGTGCTGTTGTGTCTTGATGAGGAGTGCATCTGAGATGTGGTCCTGGATTATCCCATGAGCTTTCTCATCGCGTTCCATCCACTTTCAGGTGTTCTCGGTGGAACCAGCTCCAGAAGTGATTCTGGAAGTGATTCCGGAAGTGATTCCGGAAGTGGTTTTGGGCGTACTAGTTTGACTGGCACTGAGAGTGGGTGTGGTGGTTGGGATTAAGTCAGTGCCAAGAACAACACCAAGGACCTTTTCACGCCGCAGTTTGGCTGTGATGTGAAGTTTCCATATTTTGAAGTTTAAAGGTCCAGTCAGTGCTGGACAGACAACAGTGGTTTTACTGTGGTTGTGTTCAGAAGGCATTTTGGAAGGCCCAGGATGCGTCAGGGCGGAAATGGAGATGGAGTGAGGTGAGTCGTGCAAGTACTAGTGTGTGCTAGCAGGGCTTATAACCTGTTGAATCTATAGTAAGGGCAGGTGTGCCCACTCAGTCACTGCCCACAATGTGAAACACGACTGAGGTGAGAGAAAAGTAACGTAAAGCTAAAAATATGGGTGGAGTTGTGATCGCATAAAACTCTGGAATGTTCAAATTAGTGTTAATGGAATAAGTATTGAAAACTAGGTGTTTCCGGTCTTCCCGCAGAAGAAGTGCTTTAAGACTATTGGAAGTGGCTGCATGGGAAACTTCCAGAAGTGTCAGAAGCACGGGAATTCCGGAAACATTGGAAGTATCGGAAGATATACAGAGTTACACTTTGACAGAGGTTGCCAGTCTTGCCGTTCAGGATTTTTAAATGGGGAGGATGTATCAACGTCTTCTCTCCCCAATGTACTTGTAGGTCTACTGAATGAAAGAGCTCTTCATTTGCCTGTTCGCTTACAAGTTGGTTCAAAAATTGTCAAAACTGTCGCTCTTGTTGATTGTGGAGTGACCGGTAACATCATTGATCCTAGCCTCATCCCTGCTCTCTGAATAGGGATCAAACCTCTCCCAAAATCTCTCATGGCTTACAATGTGGATGGCTCCCCTAACAAGAAAGGAGCCATCAAGTACAAGATCTGAGCAAAGGCTCAATTCTCTTCCTTTGAAGACCATCTTGATCTCATGGTTGTCGCCCTTGGCAAGTGACAGATCATCTTAGGTATGCCCTGGCTTAAACGATGGAACCCTACTATCGATTGGACTTGAGGTACGGTCACCATTAACAAGGAAAATCCATTCTGGGACACTGTGGTACCTCTTCGTGAGCGTCCACCCCGGAATGAGATCAACAAGGTAACTCTTTTGATCCAGTTGGCCCAACTAGAGGTCAAACAAGAACAAAGGATCCTGATCTGGTGCCAAGATTACGAAGACGTATTTTCTGAGAAAACCTTCGATACACTCCCTCCACATTGGCCCTATGATCACACCATCAAACTCAAACCCACCTTCGTTCCAAAAATTGCCAAGGTCTACTCAGTAAGTCCCACTGAGAAAGAAGCCTGTCACCTCTTTGTTGAAGAACATCTAAAGTCTGGTCATATCATCCCGTCAAAGTTCCCACAAGCCTCACCTTTCTTCTTTGTACCTAAGAAAGACGGTTCTCTTTATCCCTGTCAGGACTATTGCTATCTCAACTCATTCACTATCCGAAACGCATATCCCCTTCCTCTCATCTCTGATCTCATCGATGACATGAAGGACTCAATGTTGTTCACTAAGTTCGATATACGATGGGGATACAACAACATTTGAATCCGAGAGGAGAACCAATGGAACCTCCTGTCCGTTCTCCATCATGACTGATGCCTCCCTGATCGCCTCTGGAGCCGTACTCCTCCAAGCCAATGTCAATGGTGACCTCCACCCCTGCGCTTACTTTTCCAAGACCTTCTCCTCTGCAGAATGCAATTACGTCATCTACAATCGCAAACTTCTGGCTGTCATCCTTGCTCTTGAGGAATGGCAACAATACCTCCTTGGAACTTCACACCCAGTCACGATTATCACTGATCACAAGAACCTTTCTTTCGTCAAAGACCCTCGCAAACTCTCTCGTTGGCAAGCCCACTGGTCCCTCTTCCTCCTCAACTTTGACCTCATCTGGAAAGTAACTCCTGGCACCCAGATGGGCCCAGCTGATGCCCTCTCCCAAAAAGACTCTATTGACACCTCTGCTGACAATGCTGACGCATCTATCCTCCCAGACCCTGTCATCATTAACACCCTTGATCTTAAACTCCTCAACTACATCTGATCCTTGTCCTCATCCAATCCACTGGTCCTTCGTGCACTCAAAGCCATGGAAGAAGCAACACCTTTGTTCCCTTGCTCCTCCCTCCAAGATTGGTCATTCAATAATGGCCACCTCTTTTACAAAGGTCGTCTATATGTCCCACCCTCATCCCACTCCACGCTTCTCCACAGTATTCATTCCTCCCCTACCACTGGCCATGCTGGTCAATTCCACACAAAGGCAATCCTGGAATGTGACTTTTGGTGGCCTGGACTTGGTACTTTCGTTAAAAACTTTGTGGCTGGCTGTGCCATATGTCAGCAATC
Organism: Tubosaeta aff. alveolata; assembly: GCA_038094535.1. Classification (NCBI taxonomy): domain Eukaryota; kingdom Fungi; phylum Basidiomycota; class Agaricomycetes; order Boletales; family Boletaceae; genus Tubosaeta; species Tubosaeta aff. alveolata. The sequence goes on along the minus strand of JBBPUG010000889.1, from coordinate 9,904 downwards.
CAAGGTCAACACTCATCCCACCATCGTTCCTCTGAACCCAATTCCGTCCTCATTGTCTTTGCCATTTCGACAAATCTCTGTCGATCTTATCACCGATCTCCCTTCATCCTCTAATTTTGATTCTATTATGGTCATGGTTGACCATGGCCTTATGAAGGGGGTAATTTTCATCCCTTGTAATAAAACCATTGACGCAGCAGGGGTAGCCAAACTTTTCTTCAACAATGTATTCAAACGCTTTGGTCTTTATGATTCCATCATCTCGGATTGTGGTCCTCAGCTCGCCTCTGTGTTTGCTCTTGAACTTGCCTGCCTCCTCCAATATGACATCCGACTCTCCACCACGTACCACCCCTAAACTGATGGCCAAACCGAATGAACGAACCAAGAACTTGAGACGTACCTTCATATCTTCTGCGCCAACAATCCCCACTCCTGGTTGGAATTCCTCACTACCACCGAATTCCATCACAACTCCGTCCCTCATAGCTCCACTAAGACATCGCCGTTCTCCCTCCTCCTTGATTATGAACCCTGATCTTTCCCAACCCTGGGTAAAACAATCATTCCCGCTCTATCTGACAGACTGATCGCCCTGTCCAAGGCACAAGAAGAAGCCCTCGCTGCGCATGACTCCACTCGCTTGGCAATGACTCGCCACTCCACCCGCTCTTTCTCCCCTTGGAAAGTTGGAGATAGGGTATGGCTAGAAGCCACCAATCTTTGGATCCCCTACCCCTCTAGAAAACTCACTCCCAAATGCCATGGACCATTCAAAATCTCACAAGTTGTTTCTCCTCTCGTCTATTGTCTCAGACTACCTCCCTCCTGGAAGATTCACAACACATTCCACACTTCTCTCTTATCACCATTTAAACAGACTGAAGCACATGGACCTTCCTTTCCTGAACCACCCCCGGACGTTATAGATGACGAAGAAGAATTCGAAGTGGAGGCTATCCTATCCCACAAAGGCTGCCCTGGCAACTATCAGTACCTGACCACATGGAAGGGATACTCTCAATCTGAAGCAATGTGGGAACCCAAAGAAAATCTCTGCCATGCTCCTAAAATTCTTTTTCCTTATAAACGTTCCCATTCTTTGAAATAATCGCTGAATCCCTTGAGCGGTGTCATACCTCTTCATGAGTGTCCTCCTCAACGGTCAAGCTGTTGGATGTTCTTTCCTTTAACCTTGCTACACCCACTTTTCTTTACCCTTTGACCGTGTCTTGCTCTTACTGCCGTCTTACTCCTCTCTCTTCTTTTCTTTTTACTCCATCGATCCTGTAACTGTTCTCCTTCAATGCAAGTTTTAACTCCTTAACACTGATTCTCCATTATGAACTTTTCCGAAACCTTCTCGACCACTGCCACCTCTGGCTGGGACACCATTGACTTCTCTGCTGGAGTTGTCTCTGTGGATAAACCCCTTGCTGCCCATCGACTCACCTCTCCTCCTGCTGGCTATCATGACTCCTTATTCCACCTCTTGGCTGACCCTTCTGTCGCCCATGCTCTAGATTATTACGTGGATGTTGACTCTCCCCTTTCCGCTCTATGCCAACTCCTTTGCCACTTTCAACATTTGTTGATTGCCCAACCAGCTGGCTGGGGACGAACTTCCACCATTGATACCCAATATCTAGATGTGGCTAATATCAATGCTCTTATCATTTTAGCCCATCACCTTGCCCTTGAAGAATTTCTTGAGGACATTCGTTGATATCTCGCACAAGTAGCTTTATCTCAATCTCCCATCCATCCTCGTCCTGTCCCACCTTGTTGCAAAAAGCCCAAATGTTGTCACACCATCCTCCCTCATCGGTGCTCTCCATCTCCCATGGATCATGGAGATAGTCTCTTCATTCCAGAAGCCTTCGAGAACAACACTAGGTCACCTCTTGCCACGAATCTCTAGTCTTCGTAGGCACTTTGTGTCACAATTCTTTTCTTTCTCTTTCTCTTATGCTCTTTTCTCTCATCGTCCCTTTTAGTTCCTCTTCTTCTTGTCATCTATTACGACTCTCTTGAGGCTATCAACGTCTTCTTCAGGTGATAACTCCAACCATTGACCCTCAGGCTTATTCCTTCTCCTGAACTGTGTCTCTGACTGTCATCTCGTCCTCTCACCTTTCTCTTTCCAATGACTTCCTCGTGTTGTCATTTCTATTCCAAGGTAGATGACTTGACTCCGCAGTCTTTCCCTTTTTATCCAGTCTTATCTTGCTCTCCCATTGGACGATTAGCTCCGCAGCTGTCTCTCTCACAACAGTGATGTTTCCCCTCATTCTATAACATTCCATAGCATTCTATTCTCTCATGACTAGAACACTTAAATACCGGATTGCCTGTATTATTGTTCCTTACTCTGAATCTACGATATTCGACGTACTCATTCTCTGTCCTTGAGCGATTCTCGAGACTGTGTGCTCACTTGTCATCGTCCTCTGTCCTCTGTCTTCGTTTTGCACTTAACTTGCTAAGAGAGATGCTGTGGTACCTCTTCATGAGCATCTGCCTCTCTTGGGTTAAGTCAAATGCTCTCTTGAGTACGCCTAGCGTTACAAAAGATTCAGAGTCTCCTTCAGCCCCTCCTGTTATGGAGTAGGGCCTACCCCCCACCATTTTGCACTTCAATCGCGCCTTTGGTTGTGCCCTAGGGCAATCATCGGACAACCATTTGTCGTCATCACAGTCATCGACCCCAGGATCTAGTAGCCCTAGATCAGGAAGGATCCCTGGACCTTCAACCTCCACTGCTCCATTGTTTACCCCTCATCCAAGACCTTCATCTTTTCGTCCCCGAGGCACTTTCTCTGCCTTCGACTCAGACCCAGAAGAAGAACCACCGGCCGTAACACCTCTTGGTTCACCTATCCAAGTATCACCTAGTAACACCCCTCCTCAAGTTCCTACACCGCCAGTAGTGACTGTCCACTCGCAACCCTTGACCCTAGCACCCCCACCACAGATCCCCTTAGCAACAATGTCTGGAGCTAAAGCTGGAGCTGCACCTGCGCCCACACCTCCCCCTCCTCTTCAACCTGGAGCTGTGCCTGCTCCTGCACTTGTTCCCCTGCACCTAGAGCCGAGTTTAAGGCTGCCCTCCTTGCTGATTTCTCCAAAGAACCGGCTGACGCCATCTGATAGATGAAGGCGATGAAAGCGTACTTCGTCATCAATGCCCACCTATACAACACCGACCATGCTTGTATCCTGACCACCCTGAATAAGCTGAGTAAGGGTAGAGGCATACCTTTCTCTGAGAAATGGTATGACATCCTAGCCAACATTGCCATCACCGCCAACCAAAAGACGTTTGACATCTTTGAGGACAACTTTACCTTGACATTCTATCCCTTTGACCTTCACACTACTGCTTGTCCAGAACTCTCTAACCTGGAGCAAAGAAACTTTAAGACCGCCAAGGACGACGGTTTTCAACAGTATATCATCAACTTCTTAAATCTGTCTGCTCGTGTGCAGATCACTGATAAGTCTACTCTCATCGACCACCTTGCCAGAGGACTTGACCATTGTATCACCACCATGATCCTGTCTATGACTGCTGTCCCAACCACTTCCCACGATTGGATCGCCAGAGCCAAGACGTTCCATACCCAGATTGGATGCATCGATGCCTTAAGGAAAGGTAGTTGTGCCTCCTCCCTCGTTTTCCCTAAGGACCCAAATGCAATGGATGTTGATGGCATTTGAATCAAAAAGCTCTCCCCAGTAGAACATGCCAAATGTATCAAAGAAGGCCATTGCTTCCGTTGTCACAAGAAGGGCCACAGCACTGCCCAATGTGAAGGCGCTAAACCCTCGTCCCCTGGTCCTCAGAGCATTCAATCCACCGAACCCCCTACTGACCCTGTATTGCCCCCTGTCGCTCCTACCCCTGCTCCCAAGGCTCCTAAGTCACTCTCTGTCTTTGATACCTATGTAAACCAACTTCACACCTCTGGGAAGGATAAAGACAAAATCCTTCAGGTTCTAAAGATGTGCTTCAAAAAAGATGAAGAACCCTTAGATGAAGAGGTTGCCAGTCTTGCTGTTCGGGATTTTTGAATGGGGAGGATGTAACAACGTCTTCTCTCCCCAATGTACTTGTAGGTTTACCGTATGAAAGAGCTCTTCGTTTGCCTGTTCGCTTACAAGTTGGTTCAAAAATCGTCAAAACTGTTGCTTTTGTTGATTGTAGAGCGACCAGTAACTTCATTGATCCTAGCCTTGTCCCCACCCTCCGAATGAGGATCAGACCTCTTCCGAAATCTCTCATGGCTTACAATGTGGATGGCTCACCCAACAAGAAAGGAGCTATCAAATACAAGATTTGAACAAATGCTCAATTCTCTTCTTTTGAAGATCACCTTGATCTCATGGTTGTCGCCCTCGGCAAGCGACAGATCATTTTAGGAATGCCCTGGCTTAAACGATGGAACCCTACTATCGATTGGACTTGTGGTACAGTCACCATTAACAAGGAAAATCCATTCCAGGATGCTGTGGTACCTCTTAGTGAGCATCCGCCCCGGAATGAGATTAACAAAGTTACTCTCTCGACCCAGTTGGCCCAACAAGAGGCCAAACAAGAACAGAAGATCCCGACTTGGTGCCAAGACTATGAAGACGTGTTTTCTGAGAAAACCTTTGACTCCCTCCCTCCACATTGGCCCTATGATCACACCATTGAACTCAAACCCACTTTCATTCCGAAAATTGCCAAGGTCTACTTGCTAAACCCCACTGAGAAAGAGACCTGTTGCCTCTTTGTTGAAGAACATCTAAAATCTGGTCGTATTATTCCGTCTAAATCCCCACAAGCCTCACCTTTCTTCTTTGCACCTAAGAAAGACAGTTCTCTTCGTTCCTGTCAAGACTATTGCTATCTCAATTCATTCACTATCCGAAACACGTATCCCCTTCCTCTCATCTCTGATCTCATCGATGACATGAAGGACTCAATGTTGTTCACTAAGTTCAATATATGATGGGGATACAATAACATTCGAATCCGAGAAGAGGACCAATGGAAAGAGGCATTTATCACTCCGCTTGGACTTTTCGAACCCACTGTGATGTTCTTTGGCTTTAACAATGCCCCACCCACATTCCAGGCCTTCATGAACCATATCTTTGCCGATATGCTGGCGGAATGTTGGCTAAAAATCTACATGGACGACCTCGGTATTTACACGAAGGATGATATCAAACTACACCATGATCGCATCCACAGAGTTCTTCACTGTCTTAGAGAACACGGACTTTCCCTTAAAATCTCCAAATGCTCCTTTGACACCCCCCAGATGGAATATCTCGGCATGATCATTGGTCAAGGATGACTCAAAATGGACCCTGTCAAACTTGCTGCCATCAAGGACTGGAAACCCCCCACATCGGTCAAAGGAATCCACAGTTTCCTCAGTTTTGCCAATTTCTACCGAAAGTTCATCCCCAATTTCTCCAACATCATTGCTCCTCTTGTCCTCCTCACCCGAAAGAACGAACCTTGGTCTTGGACTTCTCTCCAGGAAACTGCATTCCACTCTCTCATTGCCCAATTCTGCTCTGCCCCAGTCTTAGCTCTCCCAGACACCTCTCGTCCGTTCTCCATCATCACTGACACCTCCCTCATCACCTCTGGAGCCATACTCCTTCAAGCTGATGTCAACGGTGACCTCCACCCCTGCGCTTACTTTTCCAAGACCTTCTCCTCTGCCGAACGCAATTATGACATCTATGACCAAGAACTCCTGGCTGTCATCCTTGCACTTGAAGAATGGCAACAATATCTCCTAGGCACCTCACACCCTGTCATGGTCATCACCGACCACAAAAACCTCTCCTTTGTCAAGGATCCCCGCAAACTCTCTCGTCATCATGCCCGCTGGTCCCTCTTCCTCCTCGACTTTGACCTTGTCTGGAAAGTCACTCCTGGAACCCAAATGGGTCCAGCCGATGCCCTTTCCTGAAAAGATTCCATTGATACCTCCTCTGACAACACCAACGCATCTATCCTTCCAGACCCTGTCGTTATAAACGCCCTTGACCTTAAACTTTTCGACTACATCCGCTCCTCATCCTCGTCCGATCTACTAGTCCTTCGTGCGCTCAAATCCATGGAAGAAGCAACACCTTTGTTCCCTCGCTCCTCACTCCAAGACTGGTCATTTGATAATGGCCACCTCTTTTACCAAGGTTGTTTGTATGTTCTGCCTTCATCCCAATTCACGCTTCTCCATAGTATCCATTCCTCTCCCACTACTGGCCATGCTGGTCAATTCCATACGAAGGCAATCCTAGAGCACTACTTTTGGTGGCCTGGACTTGGTACTTTCGTTAAAAACTTCATAGCTGGCTGTGCCGTATGTCAGCAATCCAAGGTCAACACTCATCCCACCATCGCTCCTCTGCACCCGATTCCATTGTCATCGTCTTTGCCATTTCGACAAATCTCTGTTGATCTTATCACCGATCTCCTTTTGTCCTCTGCTTTTGATTCTATTATGGTCGTGGTCGACCATGGCCTTACAAAGGGGGTAATTTTCACCCCTTGTAACAAAACCATTGACGCCACAGGAGTCGCTAAACTTTTCTTTGACAATGTCTTCAAATGCTTCAGACTTTATGATTCCATCATTTCGGATTGTGGTCCACAATTCGCTTCTGCGTTCACCCTTGAACTTGCTCGTCTCCTCCAATATGACATACAACTCTCCACTGCATACCACCACCAAACTGATGGCCAAACCGAATGAACGAATCAAGAACTTGAGACCTACCTTCATATCTTTTGCGCCAATAACCCCCACTCCTGGTCAGAATTCCTCACTACCGCCGAATTCCACCACAACTCTGTCCCTCATAGCTCCACCAAACCATCTCCGTTCTCCCTCCTCCTTGGTTACGAACCCCGATCATTCCCTGCCTTGGGAAAAACATTCATTCCCGCTCTGTCTGACAGATTGATCGCCCTGTCCAAGGCACGAGAAGAAGCCCTTGCTGCGCATGACTCCACTCGCTTGGCGATGACTCGCCACTCCACCCACTCTTTCTCCCCTTGGAAAGTCGGAGACAAGGTATGGCTAGAAGCCACCAATCTTCGAATCCCCTACCCTTCTAGAAAACTTGCTCCCAAGCGCCATGGACCATTTGAAATCTCACAAGTCATCTCTCCTCTCGTTTATTGTCTCAGACTACCTCCCTCCTGGAAGATTCATGACACGTTTCACACTTCCCTCTTATCGCCGTTTAGACAGACCGAAGCACATGGATCTTCCTTTCCTGAACCACCCCTGGATGTTATAGATGAAGAAGAAGAATTCAAAGTGGAAGCTATCCTGTCACATAAAGGCCGCCCTGGCAACTATCAGTACCTGACCACATGGAAGGGATACTCTCAATCCGAAGCAATGTGGGAACCCGAAGATAATCCCTGCCATGCTCCTAAGATTTTTTTCCTTATAAACATTCCCATTCTTTGAAATAATCGCTGAATCCCTTGAGCAGTGTCGTACCTCTTTGTGAGTGTCCTCCTCAAAGGTCAAGCTATTATATGTTCTTCCCTTTAACTGCATTACACCCACTCTTCTTCACCCCTTGGCTGTGTCTTGTTCTTACTTTCGTCATACTTCTCTTTGTTCTCTTCTGTTCACTCCATTGAGCTAGTAACCATTCTACTTTAATGAAAATTCCGCTTCCTTAACTCAATAATTCCCCATTATGGACTTTTCCGAAACCTCCTTAACCGCTGCCACCGCTGGCTGGGACACTACTGACTTCACTGCTGGAGTTGTCTCTGTGGATCAACCCCTCGCTACCTATCGACTCACCTCTCCTCCCGCTGGTTATCACGACCAACTGTTTCGTCTCTTGGCTGACCCATCTGTTGCCCACACTCTAGATTACTATATGGATGTTGATTCTCCCCTATCCGCTTTATGCCAACTTCTTCACCATTTTCGACTGCTGTCAATCGCCAGTCCATCTGGCTGGGGATGAACTTCTACCATCAATACCCAATATCTTGACAGCGCCAACATCAATGCTCTTGTCGTTTTAGCCCACCATTTTAATTTTGGAGAGTTCCTCGAGGACATTCATTGATACCTCGCACAGGTAGCCTTATCACAATCCCCTATCCACCATCGCGTAGTCCCACCTCGTCACAAAAAGCCCAAACATCATCGCACTATCCATCCTCCTCATCGGTGTTCTCCTTCCCCCATTGACCATGGGGATAACCTCTTCATCCCTGAAGCCTTTGAGAACGACACTGGGTCACCCCTTGCCATGGATCTTTAGTCTTTGTAGGCACTTCAATGGTACGAAGGGGGTAATGTCATGATTCTTTTCTTTCTCTTTCTCTTATGCTCTTTTCTCTCATCGTCCCCTTTAGTTCCTCTTCTTCTCATCGTCTATTATGACTCTCTTGAGGCTATCAACGTCTTCTTTGGGTGATAACTCCAACCGTTGACCCTCAGGCTTATTCCTTCTCCTGAACTGTGTCTCTGACTGTCGTCTCGTCCTCTCACCTTTCTCTTTCCAATGACTTCCTCGTATTGTCATTTCTATTCCAAGGTAGATGACTCGACTCTGCAGTCTTTCCCTTTTTATCCAGTCTTATCTTGCTCTCCCATTGGACGATTAGCTCCGCAGCTGTCTCTCTTATGACGGTGATGTTTCCCCTCGTTCTATAACATTCCATAGTGTTCTATTCTCTCATGACTAGAACACTTAAATACCGGATTGCCTGTATTATTGTTTCTTACTCTGAATCTACAATATTCGTCATACTCATTCTCTGTCCTCAAGCGATTCTCGAGACTGTGTGCTTACTTGTCATCGTCCTCTGTTCTCTGTCTTCATTTCACACTTAACTTGCTAAGAGAGATGCTGTGGTACCTCTTTGTGAGCATCTGCCTCTCTTGGGTTAAGTCAAACACTCTCTTGAGTATGCCCAGCATTACACTTCAATGGTATGAAAGGGGTAATGTTATGATTCTTTTCTTTCTCTTTTCTTTACATACAATCTTCTCATTGTACTCTTTAGTTCTTTCTATTCTCGTCGTCCACTATGACTCTCTTGAGGCTATCAATACTTCCTTTGGGTGATAACTCCAACCGTTGATCTTCAGACTTATTTCTTCTCCTGAGCAATGTCTCAGACTGTCGTCTCGTCCTCTCACCTTTCTATTTCCAATGACTCCTTTGCGTTGTCATTTTTATTCCAAGGTAGATGACTCGACTCCGCAGTCTTTCCCCTTTTGCCTAGTCTTATCTTGCTATCTCATTGGACAATTAGCTCTGCAGCCGTCTCTCTCACGATGGCGATGTTTCCCCTTATTCCATAGCATTCCATAGTGTTCCATTCTCTCACAATTAGAACACTTATATACCAGATCACCTGTACAATAGTTCCTCACTCTGAATCTACGATATTCATCATACTCATCCTCTGTCCTTGAGCGATTCTTGAGACTGTGTGCTCACTCATCATCGTCCTCTGTCCTCTGTCCTCATTTTGCACTTAGCTTGCTAAGAGAGATGCTGTGGTACCTCTTCATGAGTGTCCGCCTCCCTTGGGTTAAGTCGAATGCTCTCTTGAGTACACCTAGCGTTACAGTTAATGCTTGCAATCTTCCACTCAATTATGTATCTAGTCTGTAATCAGGTATGGGGTAATTGCCCAATAGGTAAAGGTATTTCTGATGCTGCTCTGGTCTCTCATTAGGTTGAGTACTGCTCAGATGAAGAAGACGCAGAACTCAGCATCAGGAAAACCACCCTATGGGTATTAGGAGATAATATCCCATAATCAGTTCAGAATATCAGATATTTCCTCATAATATAAGCATTATGAGCATTCTGGATATTATCTTATATTATGTCCTAACGA
>JBBPUG010000888.1:0-14346 GCA_038094535.1 Tubosaeta aff. alveolata | reverse complement strand
ACAGTTGTCACAGGATTTACAGCAACATCACAGCATGTCACAGTGTGACAGGGCAACTGAGTCATAGTGTCACAATGTTACAGTGACATCACAGCATGTCACAGCATCACACGGCAACAGCGTCACAGTGTCACAGTGTTACAGCAGGGCTACAGCCATATCACAGTGTCACATCACGTCACACAGGCACAGGCTGACAGCGCTACAGCGTTTGACAGCGCTACATGGGTAACTAGGGTAGATAGCCTAATAAAATGTAGTAATAAATTCCTAATAGTGTGGACTTAAAGAAATTTTGGGCGAACAGATCACGTGATTCACATTGTTCGAATTCTGTTTCGCTTACACACAACCCGAACTGCCACACACTCGCTGCACCCGACCTCTCTCCACCTGCCAGGCAAGCCGTCACGCGTCACCTCCCAGCTATATGCTCCATCCCACGCGCCATTAGGGAACTGCAGGGGTATACCCATGGGTATACCCCTGCAGTTCCCTACGCGCCATCGGCCGCCACTATCCGTCTCACCCCGTGCTCCAAGTAAATGCACAGGCGCTGCTCACACCCACCTGCACATGCGCTCACCTACCACTGACAATGGCGTACCACCACCATGACCACCACATCGATGACCTGGGCGAGGGGAGGCAGAACGTAATGAGGTGCTCACCGTCATGCGACGATGTGGCGAGAGTGAGGAGGCACACAGGTACGCCCTCACTACCACGACAATGACAGTAGTGCGGTGACCTGCCACAGATTGCGATGACGACGATGGCGATGCGACAGCTCACCACCACTACCACTACCACACGCGACGAGCATGCAACAACCCACCGCCACCAAATAGACGACGACGAGGGCGAAAATGCGCAACAGCGCACTCACTACCTCAGCGCTGGCGACAACAGTGGTGACAGCAGAACGGCACACCCACCACCACCACGAGGAGTGAGGGCAGGAGAGCGGCGGCAGGGGGACCCACCTCACCGTAACGACAAAGATGGCGAGGTGCACAACGGTGCACCCATCATCACCACTCTACTCACGATGGCGACGGCATGGGCGAAGGCACGAAACGGTGCACACACCACGACGTCAACGGCGACCAGGGCGCAGCGGTGCGGTCACCACCACTACCCACAACGACGACGGCGTGGGCGAGGGCACGCAACAGCGCACCCACCACCACGACGCTGACGGCGACAAGGGCACAACGGCGGCGTGCTCTCCTGCATACCCACCGTCACTGCCGCCGCCGCCATCACCACCACTATATGGCGACGTGGAGAGGGTACGCCACAGTGACGATGATGGGGATACAACAGGTACGCCCCCACCATCACCCCATGACGAATTGACGCACCGTAGCCTGTGACGAGGACCATGGTGCAACGGCATGTGGCACACCCACCATCCCCAGGACGACCAGGAAGGCGAAGGGGTGCAATGGCGTCCCCACCAAGACGATGGGGGGCGCAATGGCAGGGTGCGCAACGGTGCACGGCAAGCCCACTCCCACAAAACGATGAGGCGAGTGAGGGGAGTGAAACGGCACTCCCACCACCAACCTGGACGACGAGCAGGGGGGCACAACCGGGGAGGCGCACGGGTCGCTCACCACCTGCAAGACGACGAGGAGGACGAGGGAAGCGCAACGGTGCTCCCATCATCAACCACGACGACACACAAGGAAACGCGGCGCACGCCAACCACCACAGGACAAGCATGGCGAGGGGAGCGCAACAGCGCACGGCACGCTCACCACCCGCACGACGACGAGGGTGAGGGAGTGCAACGGCACTCCCATCACCAACCAGGTCGGTGGATGGGGAGGCATGACGGCGCACGGCACCCCCTCAACTCACAAGACGACATGGAGGATGAGGAGAGCACAACGGCGCTCCCACCACCAACCAAGACGACCGGTTGCCACCCGCAAGACGACGAGGAGGGCGAGGGAGCACAACAGTGCTCCCACCACCTACCAAGGCGACAGGCAGGGGTGCGCAACGACGCACCATACGCCTACCATCTACGCCATGCCCAGGAAGGCGAGGGGGCACAACGGCGCTCCCACCACCGACCAAGACGCTGGGCAGGGGTGCACAATGGTGCACGGCATGCCCACCACCCACGAGACGACGAGGGGGTGAGGGGGCGCAATGGCGCTCCAACCACCCACCAAGACGACAGGTAGGGGTGCGCAACGGCGCGTGGCACGTCTACCATCCATGCAATGACGAGGAGGGGGCGCAATGGCGCTCCCACTACCCGCCAAGACAACGGGCACGGAGGCAAAACAGCGCGCAGCACGTCCACCACCCACGAGATGATGCAACGGCGGCACCACACCATGACCGGCAGGGCAAATACTGCACCCACTACCAACAGGATGACGACGAGGGAGTGGGCGCGCAACAGTGACTCACCACCACAACGTCAATGATGAGGGGAGGTGAAGGGTACACCCACACCGGTGCAGGGATGGATCGCATACTGAATGAGTGAGGTGAGGGTGACACAGGTAGGTTGTAGAGTACAGACGATATGTATTAGATACATTACAATATGATTTATTTTACTTTTCTAAAATTTGAGTGAAAAAAAAAGCTACCGTGCTACAGAAGTCATACAGTACGCTACAGCCGCTACAGCGTGCTGTACAGCCACTGCGTACTGTGCAGCACGTACTGTGCAGCACGTACAGTGCTGTCAGTGCTGTCGGCACTGTACAGCCACCATGCACTGTACAGCACTGTGACAGCACTGTGACAGCACTGTGACAACACTGTACAAAAGGGGACCTTTCTGTAGCCACTGTGGCACTGTACCCAACTGTACAATGCTGTACAGTGCCATACAGTTCCCTTGTGTTTTACTGATGTACCCTTGCCCTTGTCGTCGTCATCATGGTGACAGTGGTGGTAGCAGGTGCACTGTTTCGCTCCATTGCCACCATCAGGGTCACAGGTATGAGTATGGCAGGTTGGCAGGTTGGCTGGCCCGGTACCCGTAAAGACCAGGGAGTTCTGGTCAGGGTCATGATGGTGCTCAGGCAATAAAGCATGGTGGAAATTACCTGGTTTTTGGAGCACGGCAGGACAAAAAAGCATGGCAGAATAAATGTGCAGATATAACGTCATAGCCGAGATGCCATTGCAAACGCTGATTGGGCGGAGGTGACCCCGAAAGGCAAGAAAACGGTTTTCGGCAAGCACGTGTAGATCTGGAAAGGTCACTATCATCTGCAACCAGTTCGCTGACAAATTTGGAGGAAGGAACCCAACTTGACGTTATTGGATCCTGCAAGGAACAGCTTGTCACACCGTCAAATGAGAGAATCACCAGACAAGCATGACTCGTATCATTTTTGTCAATCTACATAAACAGTCACATATTACATCAGGAAAAACTCCTCAGCGAAATTGTACACAATTGTGCACATTTCACCAAAATACACGCAATTCCTTACAATTGTACAAAATTTCATACAATGAGTGAGATTGCGGGGTCTAACTAAAAAATGGTGGAGTACGTATGATGGTCCAAAAATGCGTTGACCCAGAAGCTTTTGCAACATTCAAGTACGTTGCTGCTTGACCACTCTACAGGTGCAATCTTGCTGAACTGGGGGATGAGGTGTACAATATCTTTCACGTCCACAATGCTACAAACAGGCTTGCCGTTTCGGGTGTCACACGCTACTTTGTATAGACCATGGTTGCGGTCTGGTGTGGCAAATGGTGTAAACCATTCTATGTATGCGAGGTGAGGGGGGATGTGGACCTCAGGTGGTAGCTGTAGAGCAGTTTTGGCCTTTTTGTGTAGCGCGAACACTGTGCGAACTTGTGCAATCTGATATCCTGAGAGACATTAGTATGCGATAAAGCGCACTGATGTTTGGAAACATACCGTGTATGCCTGTCATCCCTCCCTCTCCCATATTCACCAGGACAATGTCAAACTGACCTGGAACTACTCACCCTTATGTATCATGACGTTCCAGATGGCAGTGGATAGTGTCTACCATTTTTGTGTTGTCCTCGTGTCCAAGGGCATCAATTTCATGGTACTTGATTTTGTGATAAACTGGAACTGTCGAAAACAGGAGTATGATATCGGTGGCTACCCATTCAAGTCGTGCCACGGTGAGATTGGGATTTTGCAAGTGTACCAAAAACCGGCATATAGCAGTGACAAAGAATCTTGTGTGGTAGTCATTGACGAGATGGTTGAACGAAATACCCTTTGCCGAAGGGTGCTTGGGCATGACTATGGTGTGTGCATATGCCAGATCAGGAGGAACATGTTCTTGTCAAGCTGATTTACCCTTTTGCTGCCACTCCACAAAGCTATTGTGCCAGCAGAGCTTCTCTCGCCGCTCCAGCCAATGTGTCATTTGGTAATATTCGTCTTTGCGATTGCTTGCCTGATATGCATCTTTGGCAAAATCAATGTGGAGGTGCTCTGTATATTCCGAAGTGTAGTTGTTTGTGGTGCCAAATTGTCATATCATGAAACTATAGTGATGCAGAGCATGTAGTTTAGGAATGTTGAAGTGTGAACGCACATCAAGCTCCACGAACACATGTTTGTTTTCATGGAAGTGATGCAGGGCATTGTCAAGGAGTTGGAGTGTGTTGGAGGTATGACAAGGGAGTTGTGAGAGGTAAATGAAGTCGAGCAAAGCCCGAGTTGCAGCCAGAAGACAACCGGGGCATAAGCCATGTGGAAGGGGGATGTCGATGATGATACTGAGCAGAAAACAACAGATCTGATTGTGTTCTGTGCCACTCAGGTGCAAGAGCGTGGTAATTCCCTTCATAAATAGATGAATATTGTGATTTGGGGGTAGGCGGCGACAGCGTGAATCAATCTCAGGCTCACTAAGTGCTGCCTTAATCCATGCAAGGAGATGCTTGAGGAGTCCCTGGTATAGCTGGTGTAGGACGTCAGGTGTTACTGTGTGGAATATGTTCAGCATGGGGTGGCACAGCCAGAAGGGTTTGTATATTGGTTTGATGTGAAGCCGCTGACAAGCAGCCACAAATTCTGCATAGTCTTCATCAACCAGATCAAGTACCTCAAGAGTTTCCTGAAGATCACGCAAGGATGCTGTTGCATCTACACTCTCCCACTGATCCAATGAGATCGTGCAAATGGGGCAATCACCCGATATAATCCCAGTAACAAGAACCTGTTCGGGATAATCACCTGAGTAACAGGCAATGAGAGGATGTACACACTGTGTGACCCCATCTCTGCTCATCATCAAGACACCTGTTAGGCTGGCAGCTTCAATCAGTGCAAGGATATCACGCATACAAGCGTGAAAAAGGTTGGTGGCTGTATGACATCATGTGGCCTTGTTCTTGATATGCTCAAGCCACGTAACTGGCAGATAGGCAAGCAAAACCCAGCCTCCACGTGAGGGCTTATGGTGGATATCTTTGGGTATATTCCCTATTGTCATGTACACTGGGTAGCAAGCCTTGTTATGGAACATTGTAACTTGTGTCTTGTCAGATGAAAGTATGATCAGTGCGATTGTAGTGCCAGGACATTCACGTTCTAACTTTTTCTATCAAAATTAAGTGGGTTATTTCGTGACATGTGAGGCTCAGCAGTCTCAGACATACCTGCATGTCCCACCACCAATCACTGGTATGCATATCGTAGTACATTCGTTGCGTGTGATCTTTGTCCGTATAATGGTGTTTGGGAGTGAAAATGAGATGGTTGGCAAACTCAGGGTCATCATATAGTGCATGGATGCACTCCATGATATTGCGGGTGAAAAAATCAAATGACTTTCCCCCTACAATGACTTCTTTGCGAACAAATGCAGGCTGTTGAAGTGGAAGTGTGTCCACTAGTTCATTGAGTTCTTGTATATTCTTGTATGATAACCCAAGGGCATCAGAAACCTAAGGACCAGTTGAACATCACGGTTAGATATTGTCAGGACTCGATGAAGCTTTGAACATGTACTGACCCCCTCAATTTTAAGCAACTCAGTGAATGTGGTTGCACTAGGGCCTTGTAGCTTAGCCCATTGCACAATTTTGTAGTCCATTTTTGAGGCAAATGGAGAATAGATGTTGGTGTTGGCATTCAGGCCTAACTTTGTCTGGTAGGTGGTGAATGCGGAGGTCGGGGTCTGCACCGATATTTGCTTGGCTGCCAGCCCATATGGGAACGTCACGATAACAGGCTTTTGTGACTGAGGGGGTACAATCAGATGAGGTGCTGTGCTGTCGTTGTCATCACCATCTCTGCCACCAGGCTGGTGTTGACTGAGGCAACTTGGACCTGCCTGGGAGTCATCATTGTCGCATTTAAATTGGCCTTGAATCTCAGTGCCATCATTATAGTCATCTGCTTGATCATAAGTATTGTGTCTTCGTGGGGCCTCCCATCCCCCTTCCAATTCCACCATATCAGCATTGAGTAAGTCGTCCTCTGAATCTTCTTCATCTGATGAGTATGGGATGTGTGGGGGGTAATCCAAGTCTGCATCTGTATTCTTCATAGTAGCTAGCACCATATATGTTTGGGTTGACTTACTATCCAGCTGATCTGACTCTGAATGGTCACATTTAGGCAGCATCTCATGATCACCTTCGTCACTAAGTCCTGTGCCCGTGAGTCAGTTATAGCAATAACTCAATAGTACCTGAAGATGGTCTACCATCCGGTGAGAAAGGCTGGTGTTCAAACTGAGGAGGCACATCTGAGTCCTCAGCCTGAGTATCCATAGGCCATTCTTCTTGTTGTGACTCATGTTCATCAAGAGCATCCAAACCATAAGTTGGAGTATCGGCTGCATGATTGCTGAAGAGTTGCTTGTATAACTGGACACATGGTGGATTGCGTGTGAGTGGCAGATGTCATGCATAGCCCGATGTTGAAAAGGCTCTCTTGCAACCTGAACAAGTGATCATGCTGATGCCAGCAAGAGCAGGTGAGAGACAGACAGATGGTGGGATTCCAAGGAATGAAACAGATTTGATTGGACACATCATCGGCCAAGAGAAATTTGAATTACAGTATAGTGTTGACCCGAATGGCATCAGATATTTGTTTGTGCTTGCTCATGTTTCCATTGGTGTTTCTGGTTGTCACGTCAAGTCAGGTCACTCTGGCCACTATACAGATTCAAGTGATGAGCTGCCCATATAATTGAAAAATGTTATTGGTGTGAATATGTGGACATAAGTGAGCAAGCTTGCATAGGACTCACACAGATATGATGACCTTCATTCTGGTCAATGGTATGAGCCAGACTTGCCTGGATATCTCACATACATGTGGGCAGCATGACAGTGTCTGTCATGTGCCAGTGAGCAATGCCAGTGATCAGCCCTAAAAATTACTGGGTTCCTGGTGCCATTGCTGGTATTTATCCCATGGTGGCACAACGATGCCACCTCTGGTCACTCAAAAATTTGGTCAGCCATGACACAGTGCCATTCCTATGACTTACCTCTTACCTCATCATCTTTGCCTCTGAACTGCAAATTTGAGCCATGATAATTCCGACATGGTGCAAACATTCACTATGGATGACAACAGCACCACCGGTACTGCAAAACTCAAAGAAATGACGGCCAAAAAAAGAATGGCAAGCAAGGTAAGGGCTGGCAATGGTGGCGATGAGAACAAACCAGCGGCTGACCTGGAGTCCACTGGTCGTGAGTGTCAGCTTACTGCTCACTACTAGTTAGATTTCTCATATGCTTGGGTTGGTGTTGTGTAGGCCCAACACGAAAGGCAAAATCGACTGCAAATGAAAATCAAGGTAAGCAGCACGAAAACAGATGAAGAGGTGCTCACCTATGCCATCATCTGACAGTTTGGCAAGCTGATCGCAACAATCACAAACGATCAGCAGCCTCTGCAGGCAATGACCTGGATCTGCGATCTGAACCCAAGTGGCAGGCTGGTACTGGCACTATGGCCAAAAGTGACCAGGAGGCGGGTGAGTAGTCTGACATTGTTGCCGTGGCTGGGATTACACTGACCATGGTGATGACGGTGCCAATCAGTTACTAGCCCCACTGTCAACAAAAAAGGAAGTTGTCTCCACTCAAAGCAGTGTGAGTAACTTACATGTGATGCTTATCAGATGAATTGATGATCCATGTAGCCCATCATGAAAATGAGTTGCCAAAACTGACTACCTCTGCAAAGGCGTCAATTGGACATGGTAGCTCTAAAACATTGAGCTCTAGAAAGTTCAAGCCTGTTGTACCACCACCTACCATCATTGACGAAAGTGAGCCCAATGAAGATGGTAGCTACAAGGACTTCACTTCTGATTCTGATGCTTGTAACCATGATGGCAAGAGTGGCTCTGACTCGGACACAGATGAACTGATGCAGTCAATCAGCTGCTATCCACACAAGCTCAAGAAAGTCTTGGCTAATGAGGTAGCATTGTAGTTCTTACACAGAGACTTGGCGATCATGGCGCTGACATATATTCACAGATCCCAAGCTTTCCTGATGTGGCAACTCATACTACCCATGAGACCACCACAAATACTATCAAAAACACCACCAGAGATGCATGCCACACCTTGGAGCACCCACAGGTCCTAGAACAAAATAAGAGTCATGACAGTTGTATACTTATATATCAAATTTCAAGCTGAGACTGACATAGCATTCACTAGGCCCAGACAACGCCAAACCCAAGAAAGGCATCCAAGGAAACACCCACATGATCTCAGACAGTCCTGGGCCTAAACCATAGTCAGTCTGGGTGAGCAGCAAGCAAAACTGGTCTCCTACTACAGATCTCGTGTATGGCCCAGATGGGATGGTACACCTCAAGATTCAACAACTGCATATCCAAGCCGTGATCTGACGAGGAATTGAACTATTCCTCAAGTCTATTGTGTTTGACTCAGCCTTTCCCCCTTCACCAGTGAAACACAAAATGGCCATCGCTGCACTGCTGGATGCTGCAAGGGAGGGTCAGGAAAGGGAGGTCTCACACCATCTCCAATGGGACCCTGTATATGGCAATGCGTTGGCTGCAATTGTGAGTCACATCTGACTTCACAAAGACATGTTAGTACCACGCTAACTCAAAACATGCCATCTTAGCCTGAAGGATGCATGTCTACCCAGCGACTTAACATCAAAAAGACTGTTCAGTCTATTATCGTCAGCAACTATCAGCTTGGAAACGGGATCCCAAACCACATTGCAGACTTGATGGCAGGCCATGTATTCATCTTTCTGAAGAATGCTTCAGTATGTTCATTCCCATCTTCGTATTCAATTATACAGTATTATGAGGGCACGTTGACAGGGCAATCCAATCCGAAATCTTCCATTTCAGCAGCCTGCAATTTTAGAGGTTTTGCGTGTCGCATTTTTCAACGGTCCCACTGCACTGGGAAATCGCTTTCGATCTGATTTCGTCTCTATCTTGCAGGATCCTGACCAGAAGGAACCAGAGTTGCCATCGGGAATGGTCGCATTTGCTACAACTGTGGTATGCCCAATACTACTGTACTTCACCTGACCCATTCGGGCTTACAATTACTGACGGTTGTCAGATCTACTCAGTCCTCCAGGACTGGCGCAGCAACTGTGGGCCTACAGAGCTCATGTTCACCCAGGATGCCAGCGCTGAGGCTTATGCAAGATTTGAAAAACTTTTAGCGGATATTTGCTTCGAGAACACTCGACAGGGCCATTGAAATATCACATGTTGATGTCTGGGTTGCTTAAAAAAGTCACGTATGTTCAACTCATATTCAAATAAACTTGATCTGATGTGTTCATGCACAAACTAACCAGCGCGAACGCTAACGCTGATGCTGTGGATCACTGGCCATCATCGCAGGAGGTGGACTTCGAGGGGATGGCAACAGAGTAGTGGATAAATCTGTCGGTACAATGTGATCGCAATGTGAAAAAAATGCGCCAAAATGTGCGCAATTGTGTTGAATAGTGTGCATTCCAAGTTGGACTTAAACTATTAGCTGAATTGTGTCAATCTAGCAAATTTCTGCAAATTGTGTTTAATTGCATGCAATTGTGTACAATTTCGCCGAGGAGTTTTTCCTGATGTACATGAAAAATGGAGCGTCGAAACATGTGTGCGATACGCTACAAACGTTCAAACGTGCAAGATACACGTCTACTAGAGGCTACAAACAGAGACACGGGCAGATTGAAGATAAAGAAGGATACAGAAACATGAACGTGGACGCGTCCGCGATAGAAATAAAATAAAATAAAAGGGGAAAGCGCATTCTAACAACGGGCAGATCACAAGGCGAGAAACACGACCGAGGCGGCCGAACCGAACAAGAGTGCGGCGGGGACGCCGAGACTCGACGCGCCGTTGGTCGAGGACGCTTGTGAGGATGGGGCCGACGCAGAGGCCGACGCCGACGCCGAGGACTAGAACACAACGCGCGTGAGGGACCGTGGATCGTCCGATGGAAGAGACACCTACGTTCGAGGACGCTACCGCGTCGACGGACCCTGGGATCACCTCGTCCAGAGGACCGCCAGGTCGCGCACCTGGTTCAGGCTCGGCGTTGGGGGCGGCGTCGAGGACGGCAGTCCACGCCCTGTGATACTGTGGGACAGCGCGAGCGACTGCCACGGACCATCGGTGGTCAGTATCATCAACGAGCACATGGGAGGGTGGATTCACCTGGCGCGAATAAAAGACACACGAGCATGAGTGCCACGCATTGCATCATGGCGGCGATAAAGAAGGGACGAATCTGAACCATCTTCAACACGGTGTGGAATGTACGGGTGGAAATGAGGGTCTGCTCGGGAGAATAGAGCGTTGGTTATGCACCAAGGCAAGTCACGTCTGGGGCGCTCTTTATATGCATTTCTACAGGAGAAACAGCGCACAAGGAGCGTCATATGAGGCAGCGAAGCAGCGCGTGTCTCTTCGGAACAGGAACCAGCGTGTTCCATATGCGGACATGTGTTTGTCGGTACGTCGTTCGCAACAAGCAAATGCCCAAATTGGGAATACAAACGGGCGTTGCGCAGACATCCTTGTAATCACATCAGAAAACGCTCGACAAGACTCTACGCAGCGGACGAACCCGATGCAGAGGCACGGCTCGTGCTCGCTGTCTTGGGCTGCGACTTCGCCCTGGCAGCTTTGACCAGGGAGCTCTGCTTCTCGCAAAACTCTCTGAACACCTCGAGCGCGTCAGACACATACGCTTTACTCGGACGGTCCGCTATCCTATACGCGAGGCGTATAAGTCTCAAGTGATCCAGCAAGGTCAGCAGACACACCGTGCCAACATCTCCTCTACGACATCCTTGGCGTTCAAAAAGGGCATGTCGGCAAGTATCTTGCTGTACACCTTGAGCAACACAGCCTGCCCACCCTTGATGGGGGTCACCGTGTCCAACCATCCCTGCAACCGGGCCTTGATGTTGGGCCGAAACTCTTCTCTGAGCTCCTCCATCCCTGGCTCGTCTCCGTCGAAATCCATGTAACCCAGCATATCGCCGTCGTCGGTGGCTTCTCCGGGTGGAAGCGGCAGACCAATCATGAGTGCTGCGAGGGCCATGGGATGGGCGGTATCTCCCCGTGGTGTCGCGATTCCTTTGACCCACCGTTCGACACGTGTACGTCGGGCGAGGGTGTCCGACCGCAGGGCAAGGATCTGCTTGAGCTCTGCCTTGTTCGCCTCTGAATCGATGTTGTGAAAACAGAGGCGAATAGCAGCTCGGGACACAACGAGGACGTCCAAGAGCTCTTCTTGGGCGATCGACATGGCGTGGGTGCGATAGGAAGAGTCGCTGGAGAGGGCGAGCACTGCAAATTGCAACGATACTGCGTCTTGTGGACGCAAGAGATGTTTATGTTCCTTCAAGAGTTTATTGATGCTGTCTGTTCTGTTGTCGAGCGACAAGATTTGTAGCGCTGCGGCAAGGTTGTCAGAAGAGTGGCCGGCGACAGACATCAAGACTGGATGGAGATTATCCTCGCCGTCTTCGTCGTCAGTGATGGTGATCAAACTCGAATACAGTGCGCCTGAAGGGGCAATCTTGAACAGGTTGAGGAGGGCATCGTGGATGAGGTCTCGTAATCGATATTGCTGGTCGGTGATGCGCCATGACCAATGGGAGGCGTAAAAGTTTTTCGGATACAGCTCCTCATCGCAAGCGGTGGAACAATTATCGGAAATGTAACTTTGGTCACCATCGTCGTCGATAATGGGATCGAGGGCTTCTTCCGGGTCACGGGCGGCAGGATCCTGGTCTTGTTCTCGCGTATGATCCAGATCCGAAAGTGCTAGTGATGGACAAGTGAAGGGGAAGCGGGAGAAGAGTGGATGACATACAAATCCGACCGCCACACAGAAGGAGTTCCAGGGCACGCCAGCCGAGAAGAATGCGAACGTCATCAATCATGTTAGGGACGGTGCTTCTCTGACGTTTGGACCCTGTGGCGAGGATTGTGATGAGGAGGTCGCGCCATACCCAGAGGATGACTGATTCGAGCTCGTTGGCACCGCTGAGCATAAAGGATTTGACGATCTTGCCAGTGGACCTAGTGACGCGGATGGGCACGAACATGTTTGCAAGGGAGCACTTGCAGCTGTAGAGGGGTGAGCGATGGTGAAAGGGGTGACAAGGGAGAGACGGGCCTTCCACAGGTGTTTCCGATCTGATCTAGGGCGTCGGAGGCGTAGAGGAGACAGGCATGGGCGAGAGCAAAGTTGGTGCGGAACTCGAACACGACCTTCCAGATGTCGTTGAGCCAGTGGGCGAGACTTTGGACGGCCTCTGCTAGGAGCTGTTCGCGGCGAGAGCGCTCCTTGATCACGGATCTCTTTTCGCGTGACAGCTCAAACACGAGCGCGGCGATCTCCTCCTTCTTGGCCTTTAGGTTCAACGCGGGCATACGTGAGCACCTACGGCGCATCTCCGCTGCGGATGCGGCAACCTTCTTCTGCCTTTCCTTTGGGACGGCATCGAGGAGGGGAGCGAGATGGCGCTGAACGAGGCGCTGCTGTTCGTCTGGTGGCAGTGCGTCATAGACCTGGAGAAACCTGGGTGTTGTGGGGACAAAAGCCAGCCAAAGAAAGTCGTGTGACTGTACCTTTTGCTCGCTGCGTTGGACGGCATGAAAGAGATGACAATAATAATAATTTATTATATTATTTGTTGTCTTCCATTCTTGGTTTGCCGACGTTGTCTTGTGTGCAACGTTGTCGCCGCACGTTTACAGCGCGTCCTCGTTATCGATCTCCTCTTCAAAGTCCATGTCCAGTCACAGATCGCGAAAACCTCTGATGTATCAGCAAATCCAAAGTGTGTACGACTTTACATTCGCTTTTTCTGTGTGACCCCTTTGCCAGGTTCTTCCCCTCCCCGCGAAATGTCGCCGTCCCCCAGACAGCGCTCAGTCAAGACCCAATCGCTTCCGATCGTCCCACCCATCATGCAAGTCTTCAGCCCACAGCGCCAGCAGCAGAGCCCACCCTCCGCCAACGCCTCCCTTCAGTCCAGGCGCTCCACGACGCCCCCCATGACGCAACCATCAAACAACATGTCAAAGCTCCCATCGCCACCCAATCAACCCCAAGACATACAGGACCATTTCCCTCCCCCCGTGCCACTAATCCACACCGTCTCACAGCCAAACATACATCAGCAACCCCAGCCGCCCCCTCCACCCAGCCACTCCCTCAGCCAGCCCAACGTCATGGGGTATCCTCGCCCAATAAACAGAATCACCCCCCAGTTTCTCGCGTCCTTTCATACCATGGAGGAGAACTGGCAGATGACCGCAGAACTCATGGCAGAGATCGAGCGCGCAGACTATGCCCAGACACTCAGTCAGCAGCCCCCCGCCCCAGGAACATCCGGCGTCGCATACGCCGGTGGCGCTCAGAGTGGCCCAGTATATGTGCGTGAGGTGCCCTCCCCACACAAGGACACTGTCCTTGAACGCGTGCGGGCGGCCGAACACCCCATCACCAAAGATACCGACACGGTCAACGTTCCACTCACGAGGAGACCGACACGCGTCAACGAGCGTGATCGTGAGCCGTTGCCCAGCGATAGCGTCCAGACTCGCAATCGTCCTCTCCCATCTAGCCCAGGAAACTCTCCCTCCTACTCTCCTCAGGGGCATCCACAGCCACGAGGCCAATCCCCGGATCGCTTATCACCACCTTATCACACTCCCCAAGGTTCTTCCGGTGAAAATGGCCCACCGGGAGACTTTGTCTCCCTAAAGCGTGAGTCTTATCAGCCTTCCGTCGCTTCTCATCCCCGGATTTCCCCCCCACCCTCCTCTCGCAAGTCTTCCAATGCAACCGAAA
>JBBPUG010000887.1:0-14360 GCA_038094535.1 Tubosaeta aff. alveolata | reverse complement strand
TACAGCTCTGTACAGAGTCTGTATAACCCCTGTACTACCCTGTACTACCCTGTACTAGTCTGTAGAAAGTCTGTACTACTCTGTACCACTGTATAGTCTGTGCAAAATCAGTGGTTTGCTGATGTCCCATGTCATCCTCAACTTCAGCCTCCTTGTGCTTGCGTTTCCGGTTTGTAACAGTGGCAAGAAGATCGTCCATAAATAGTAAATCACACCTTCCCCAAGCACCAAGACAAAGAAAGGCATGAATTGAAGAAGGGGAGAGTCGGTTGTGGGTGAAATAGAGAAGCTGGCATCCTTGTGAGAAGGCACGTTTAACAGCGGTAGATGTTGCTATTGAGTATGATGAATCACTACACAATGGCAATGGGGCAGTTAGAACTCTGTGTAGGACACGCACCTGGCACAGAAAGGTAATCCAAAGCCATCCGGTGCAGGGTAGGGTATGTGAGAGTGTTCTTTTGCCACCATGCGAGCGGGTTGTTTGTCTTGACAGTGGGCAAATGGAGGTATTCATCCAGTTCAGAAGATATGACGGTCGACGAAGTGCTAAGTGCATAGTCACCAAAGTCGTCATCCTTGTCAAAGTTAGTATTGCAATATTATCAAAGGTACCACGCACTGGGTCCATCCTGTTGGAAATGCTTTCAGGATTCCGGATGCGCAGATCCAATACTTTTTCATATTTCGCTGTGAATTCAGGACGAACCAATTCCTCTGCCGTTTCAATCCAGTCCTGCTCCCATCTATGCTCACGAAAGTACTCGAGTTTAAGGCCAGGATGAAGGACTGTCAAGGATGGTGAAGCATTGACATAGTAAGGCACAGATGGGTAAATCACATACCCATCGCAATACGATAGACACTTGACATGTTAGTGACTTGCCAGTAACAATCCATCTTGTTCTTTGCCAGCTGCATTGCAGAGATAACTGCGGGATGAAGGTGTTCCTTTGTCTGCTTGTTGATCGTGTTATCAAGTTTGTCCATGGCTGGTATGATGCCAGCAATCATTGCAGAATCCTGAGAAAAAAACAATGTAGCCCTTTTATATTGCTGTTGCAGAAAATCTGGTCAGAGGACGACAAATATGTTGAACTGGAATCATACCCCGAGGATGGCAATGAGGTCTGTCACAATCTGCCATTCTTCATCATCAAGCTCATACTTTTTGGTCCATTTCAGCATTTTGTCACTTGTGATATGATCAATAGGTTTCTGGTATCGTGATGCAAATAATAACATATCGTATGTTGAATTCCAACGGGTTGTGACATCTTGGGCATCAGCAAACCACTGATTTTGCACAGACTATACAGTGGTACAGAGTAGTACAGACTTTCTACAGACTAGTACAGGGTAGTACAGGGTAGTACAGGGATTATACAGACTCTGTACAGAGCTGTACAGAGGGGGACCTATCTGTGGGTCTGTAGAGCTGTAGTAATCTGTACAGGTCTGTACAGACCTGTACAGTGGTGGGGTGATTTGCTGATGGGGAATAAGATTGGGCCGTAAACTGCAGTCACTACAAATCCTGTGCCATGCGGGTAATAGAATGGTGGTTGACCGAACAATGGCATATGCGAGGGCTCGAATCTAATCCCCGACTCCCACAAAGTGGAGGAGGGTTCTTGTCCTGCACAATTTTTTTCCCATCAGCAAGTCGATGTGCACCGTGTGAAGTTTGATTACTAGAACTGTTTAGTGCAGCCAAATAGAACCTTTAGTTTAAGTCCTATCCTCTTGCCAACATCTTGCGAACGCCTTGCGAACATCTTTGCCCGTGTCATTGAAACTTCAGATGTAAGTTCAGATACTGTACTTCATGAATGACGAAATGGCTGAAGTCGTTGGTTTTTTTTTTGCTCCAGGTTCATCAACAAAGTACCTTGCATTGTCTCTCGTCTGCTTGACGAGGGTCAAGTGCCACCTAAGCTACCTCATGACACTCGCGACTATGCTCTGTACTATGATCCTATATATTTCCCACTCGAGAATGCTTTGTGTTTCGAAACTCCTGAAGGTTTCTGTGTCTGGTTAAAAGAGGCTATAAAAAACCATGTGGTTTTATGTCAACAGTGCGAGCTAGAATTTGTAGGCTCTGTTTCCTTTGATGGCACTAATATCACTGTATGTTTCTCCTCAGAATCTGGTTGTTTAAGGGTCGTAAGGCCTCCTGCTTACTTTGCAGATGGTAACTATATGCACTGTCGCCTGCTACGAGACATGACTGACGCTGAAGTTGATGATCTTGGGTCCTCGTGCGATATACAATCACAGTTATCCAGCAGACGCCAACACCTCCCGCCTTGGCTTTTTTATACTGACCCAGTATACGAAACTAGGTTAGGCTTGTTATCCCGTGATGTTCTCTCTCAATGTACTTTGTTGCTACCCGTTGCAAAGGGATGAAACAAAAAAGACAAGATTACAGCCATAGTATCTTATTTTCTTCGTTGCTGTGTGCAGCTTGCTAGTCTTAGCTTGACCCACCTTCGGCGTGAATGTGAACCTTTTGTTTGGTTGGATGGTAGTCCTGGCGACCGTCTTTCTCTGGTGTCATCCTATTTTGAGCATTTCTTTGGACAGGAAGTTGCAGCTTTGCTGCGCTTGCCACCTCCGCCCGTGTTTATTTCTGACCTCTATCGTATCACCCTAATCCGATGGGCTACATTACCCCTTGATGTTCTCATTGACGCTCTTCGCCGACTGTCACTTGACTTAGTGATCACCTGTATCTGCAGTCTCACAGTCTTTGACCAGCCTCCCATAAGCTCTCGCTCCCCCCGCAAGACATGCTCTGGTCTTGTTGTTCATATCTTGCAGTGTGTGCACTATCTTGAGAGTATCCATCTCGAGTCATTACTTGATATCTTATTTGCTCACTGACCCTTCTTTTCAGCTGATGAACCATCACAGGAATCGCTTGTGTTGGAGATCCTTCGATGTGAGTATGGCGAACACATCATCTCAAGCTTGTCGATGGCTTCAAGCTATCCAGTGGAAATGCGACGTGAACGTAAAATGGCAAAAGTGCTGGAAAATAAACAGGCTTGTGCTGAGTATGATCGTGCGTGGCCTAGCATGGTTCCTACAGATGTTGTTTTTGACTGTCTGAACCGCTATCACGATGGCTCAAGGTGGAAGGAGCCCCCGGTCTGTGCTGTTTGCTCACAGTACCAGATGAATGCTAAACTGATAGAAGTTTGCCCAGATTCTGAGATCAGCCTCAATCTGTTGCGTGTGACAGACCCATACATAATCCAGAAATGTATCATTCAATCTTTGTCTGTGGAATTCAATTATGTGAACCCCATTCTCAATGGCCTCATGCTTGACCGAAGTGGCATTGTCCAGGACCACGAAGACATGGCAATCTTGAACATTTGTTCCGAGTGCTTGACTGCAATTTCTCATGAAAAATTGCCTCGTCTAGCTTTGGCAAATAATCTCTATCGTGGACAACTACCTGCTCAATTCAGTGATCTTATGTGGGTGGAAGAACGGATCTGTGCAACACACTACACTACCGCTCATGTTACCCAGTTATTTCAGTCGTCGGATACTTCACAGCCCAGGGTATTTCATGGGAACACTTGTGCGCATGACATGAATGTGGTGTCGACTGCCTACGTCTTACCACAGGCACCATCTGATGTTAATGGTTTTCTGAGCGTTATATTTGTCGGGCCTGGCAAGTTTGACCCTGCTCGTCTTGGAACAATGTTTTGTGTGCATAAGTCCAAAGTATGCGCCTTCCTCTTGTGGTTGAAAAATCATAATCGCTTATACGCCGACATCCCAATCGACAATCAAATCCTTGACTTATACCCTGAGGATGGGATACTCCCTGGTTTGTCTGATCGGGTTGTGGAGGATAATGAATTAGATGTGAAGGCTGTGTTTGAAGATGAAACTGCTGGCTTTGAAGACCATCCTGCCTCGTTGTTCGATTCCAATAATGGCCCTGATTCATCTGGTTCGGACACATTCCTTGAAAAAATGGGGGTATTTGACCCGGAGTGTGTTACTATCAGTGGATGTATGTTTACAGCTGCAGCTCTCCGTAATCTGATCCCAAAAGCCCCTTCAAATAACCAACCTGACTTAATTGTATACCGTGGGTCTCGTTCTGTTGATGAGTATAATAACCCTGACCTCTTCCCTGGTATGTTTCCGACTCTGTACCCTTATGGTGTGGGTGGCTTTGATGATAAGTTGCGCTTGGTGTCCCTTTCTTTTCAATTACAAGCACGTTACTTGCTCAACATTTCGGATCGCTCATTTAGGTATCACCACAGTTATATTTTTGTGGCATGGAACATTCTCCAGTGTTGAATGGCACATCTTCATACTGCCTTCACTTGTCGTAAATCAAACTTTCACTCTGTTGCCCGTAATATCACACAGATATCACCTGGAGTTCTCAACCAACTCGCGCTGCACCTAGAGATGGAAAACAAGATTTCAGATTTGTCTGCTGATGAAAAGAATGCGTTCAACCTGTTGAAACAGGTCAATACCATTGCTGCACGCATACCAGGCTCTGAAGCCTCCAAGCTGTTCACATGCAATGAGATAAGGAGTTATTTTGGCTATTTTGGTCTGCCCCACTTGTTTTTCACATTTAACCCGAGTGTTGCTCACAGTCCAATCTTCCAAGTTATGTATGGTGATCTTAACATTGATCTCTCCCAATGGTTTCCTCAACTTGTGTCTGCACGTGAGCGTGCAGTTCGGCTTGCTCGTGATCCTGTTGCCGCTGCCAATTTCTTTGAGTTTTCCGTCAGGTGTTGTTTCAAGTACTTATTGGGATGGGATTATGAGCATCGCAAGTCGACCTCCTCTGGTGGGTTATTTGGGCATTTACGTGCCTTCTATGGTACTTCAGAATATACTGAACGAGGTTCGCTCCATGGTCATTTTCTCATTTGGTTGCAGGGTGGCATCAATCCATCTGAGATTCATTGCCGTCTACTTGACACCAGTTTTCAAAAACAATTCTTTTCCTTCTTTGATGACATCGTTCACCATCACCTTCCAGATATTGAAGTTCCGATTGATCCGAACTTTGAGCCCCGAGTTGAACACCCTCCAAAACCTCCTTCAGGGAGCCAGAATACATCAACTAAGGTGCATCGTGAGTGGAATTCAGTATTCACAACTGAAGTCAAAAAATGTGGAGAAGTTCTGCAGAGACATCGGTGTCGTTCCATGTGTCACAAGTATGGAAATGAAGGCAAATGCAGGTTTCTCTTCCCTCATGAGATTGTTCAAGAATCTCACTTTGATCCTGGAACAAATTCTGTAGTATTGAGGTGCCATGACAGTAATGTCAACTACTTCAATCCATACATTCTTGTTTTCTGTCGCCACAACCATGATCTCAAGTGTATATTGTCTGGTAAAAGTGCAAAAGCAGCAATGTTTTATATTTCCGACTATATTACAAAGATGGGTGTAAAGACATATGAGATGTTATCACTACTGTCCTGTGCAGTTGCACGTCTCCCATCTGAGCCCAACAATGGTTCCATTCTTGACAGTGCAAAGATGTTGCTCCACAAGTGCCTTTCTCAATTCAACTGCCAGCAACAGATACATGCACAACAGGCCACCCGCTACATTCAAGGTTTTGATGACAGCATCTCGTCACATCAAACTGTGCCCATGTTATCATGCCTTGCATACGCACACATTAAGGAGTTGACCTGTGACCCTCAGGACATTCAGGATATCAATGATGACAACGAAACGGAGCCTCTGCATGTACGCATTGCTACTGACAGTGATGGCAAATTGATCGAGTCTAATCAACTCCACCACTATCTGTACCGTGCTAATGGCCTTGCTGAAATGAACTTTTATGAATTCTGTCACTGTGTTCAGCTGCAGCCAAAGACAGCTAAAAGACGAGTCAAAAATACACCTGAAACCAGACTGGGAGTTTTGCAACGTCATGCATTGAAGCCCGGACATCCTCTACATGCAACCCACGAATTATTGGAGCACACCAATGAAGACCGTGGTGAAACAAAGCGTGAACTTGTCCCACGAGTAGTTGGCATGTAAATTCCACGATCGACTCATGAGTGTCCTTGGGCACTCTTCACTTTGCTGCACTTTAAACCCTTCAGCTGCGATGTCCCTCTGATCTTAGAAGGTGAAGATGTCATTAATATTCATAAATCATATCAATTCTCTGCCTGTTCCCGTGCCATAATGGAAAATTGGGAGGCCATTCATGAGTGTGAAGACGAGCGGGATGCAGAACAACTTCATAGACAAGTGCGCAAAATGGACCACCCAAACACTGTTTCATCCAATATATCAATTGATGACATTGATATCACTGCTGATGTAGGCCTGCGCACCCGGTCCAAAGACATGTTTCATACCCACCAATTTGTACTCTTATTAAAACATGCCGGTTGGTTGCGTCCTCCACCACCCAGTCCACCCGATGGTATTAGAAAGTCTGAAACTGAACACTCCACAAAGAACATCTACAGCCATTTAGACCTACCAGAATTTTCTGAAACACGTTTAGCTAAGTGGAAAAGTGAGATCGAAGTACAAGAACGTGCCATAGCAACTGCATGTCAAAACACTTTAAACTCAGATCAACAGATTGAGATGCATCATACTGTCAAGGACACCATTCATGGTCCAACCGTTTCCTCTTCCATTATTCTGCCAGCTCCGACCGAGGCAACCACACAAGCATGTGGAGATTCTCTTGCCACCACCACACCATCTGATGTCATCGAAAAAATCGGAAAAGAAAATAACCTGAATCAGAAGCAGTGGATGGCATTTCAGATCATAACTGGAGATTTCATTCAGCGATATATTGAACGGAAATGTAATACAGAGCCGCTTGCAATGTTGATGACTGGCCCAGGTGGCACTGGAAAGACACATGTTGTGAAGGCAGTACACGCAGTGATGACACACTATCGATGTGGGCATATGATCCAGTACCTGGCACCAACTGGTACTGCTGCAGCACTTATCAACGGCATGACTATCCACAAAGGTCTTGGTATCAAAATCAAGGCAACAAATAAGGGAAAGGGCAACCGCTTACCTGGAGAGTGTAATGCTAAGCGTACTCAAGAGAGCGTTTGACTTAACCCAAGAGAGGCGGACGCTCACGAAGAGGTACCACAGCGTCTCTCTTAGCAAGCTAAGTGCGAAACGACGACAGAGGACAAAGGACAATGACGAGTGAGCACACGGTCTCGAGAATCGCTCGAGGACTGAGAATGAGTACGACGAATATCGTAGATTCAGAGTAAGGAACTACAATACAGGCGAACTGGTATATAAGTGTCTCAACCGTGGGAGAATGGAATAGTATGGAATGCTATGGAATAAGGGGAAACATCGCCGTCGTGAGAGAGACGACTGCGGAGCTAATCGTCCAATGAGATAACAAGATAAGACAAGACAAAAAGGAAAGACTGCGGAGTCGAGTCATCTACCTTGGAAAGGAAATGACAACATGAAGAAGTCATCGGAAAGGGAAAGGTGAGAGGACGAGATGTCAGTCTGGGATATCGCTCAGACGAAGAAGGGATAAGTCTGAGGATTAATGGTCCGAGTTATCACCTGAAGAAAGTATCGATAGCCTCAAGAGAATTGTGATGAACAATAAGAAAAGAAAGTACTAGAG
The DNA here is from genome assembly GCA_038094535.1 of Tubosaeta aff. alveolata. NCBI lineage: Eukaryota > Fungi > Basidiomycota > Agaricomycetes > Boletales > Boletaceae > Tubosaeta > Tubosaeta aff. alveolata. The sequence continues at coordinate 6,679 of JBBPUG010000887.1, read as the reverse complement.
AAAATGATGAGAAGATTGTACATTAAGAGAGGGAAAGAAAAGAATCGTAACAGAGAGAGCCATGAAGATTATACAGTTCTCATATCTGTTGCAAATCGCACCAAACTACGTGATGAATGGAAAAATGTAGAATACATCTTGCTGGATGAAGCCTCACTTGTTGGACTCAAGCTGCTGGCTGACATAGATCATGCTCTCCGGTACGCAAAAGAGAAACCTGACCTTCCATTTGGTGGAGTGGTGGTTATCTTCTCGGGTGATTTTTTCCAATTTCCACCTGTTGGTGGGACACCACTATATACTCCCATTTCATGCTATGCCAGTACATCAGATGCTGAAATTCGTAAAAGGCTAGGTCGTTTGGCTTGGAAGACAGTCAACACAGTTGTGAACCTTACAAAGCAACAACGCATGAAAGATGACCCTGAGTACAGAGAGGCAGTGTGTCGGCTAAGAACATGAGAATGCACTCAGGACAATGTTGACCTGTTCAACTCACGTGTCATCAAGTCAACCGTGTCCCCCAATGGCATGGATATGAACACTGAGGGCAATTTTGGTGCAGTTGCTATTGTTACAACGAACAACCTGCGCGAGAAGTTGAACCAGCACAAAGTCAGGGTGGCGAATGGTAGTCAACCAGTGGTGGATTGTTTTGCGCTTGACAAGTGTACTCAACGCCCACTCACATTAGATGACCGCCAAACATTACTTCACTTAAATGTTACTTCATTTCCACAGTCATTACCTGGCACTATCCCACTCTTCGAAGGTATGCCTGTCATCTTGCGCTTACACAACTTATCTACTGACCTTGGTATTACAAATGGATCCCAGGGAATAGTACGGAAAATTTTCACTTCAGCTTGTCCGTTAGGTCTGAATTACGCTACATGTGTTTATGTTGAATTTCCTCAATCCAAGGTCCACCTACATGGCCTTCCGCCGACTTACTTCGCTATCACGCCCGTGAAGTGGGTCTTCACTACAGTTATCAAACAACCAGATGGGGTGCAAGTCAAAGTCCGTATATGCCGGTCACAACTTCCTATTCAACCAGCCTTTGCAGTTACCAGGCATTCGGCACAAGGAAAGACTTTACCTGACATACTTGTTAACCTGTGTGAAGGTGGTTTCAGTGCTTACGTTGCAGCTTCTCGTGCACAAAACAGAAGAGGTTTGTACCTCATGGAACCAGTTACCCTAGCACAATTAAACAAGCCACTCCCCGCAGATCTTTTTGCTGAGGTTGAACGTCACAGAGTTTTGGAACATAACACTTGTATTAGGTATGGTTTCCACTCTGGCACTCCCCAGGTTGTCCCTGATCCCGAAGCCGAGTGCTCAGAAAGGCCAAATATGAAGGTTACCTATGATGAAGATGTCAGAGTGCCCCATGGTCCTGGACCTGTCACCAGTTCTGGAAACACCACGGCAGATGTCACCAAGATACGGAGCAAGAGAAAACGTGAGGTTACCGAGGAATCAGCAACATCCACTTACTCGGATATCAACCCGACTCTCTTGCTGAGGTGTGGCGACACCCCACATTCGCCGAGACCTTGCAAAAAACTCAAGAAATTTGGGTCAAATAAACTGCTTTCCATTGTCGACTTGAAGAAGCCACACTCGGTGACCCCAGTTCCCTGTTCACTGCCGAGTACAGGTTGTAGATGGTCTGCCACTGACTGGTCGTGTAGTTATGATGCAGTTTTTACTACCCTCTTTCAGGTTTACCACCGCAGTGACAGTGATGCCAAAAGACAATGGATCTATGTGAGTGGTCACACGAAACATCTTGCCATGTTGTTCGACTTTCTTTCAATGGATTCTACTCGGCTTTTTGCTCAGGAACTGTTTGAAACGTGCCGTGACAAGTTACGTGATAGACTAAGTGGCGTAGATCCACATTCTTTTCCTCCCAGAGGTCAGGTCCCCGCGTCGGCGAGTTTGATTCTCGAGTACATCTTTTTGTTGTCCTCACAAAGGCTTACCAATGATTTTTCATGTACGAGTGCTAGTTGTCCTGGGAACAGCCTGGATTCATCTTGTGAAGACGACACTTGGACGCTTCCAATCATAACTTCCAGATTGCGGTCACCAGGCAGCATCAATTCTGGAGCTCAACCTCTGGATCTACAAACTTGGTTTGATGTTTACTTTGAAACTACCAATGCACCTGAGCTTAGATTGCAGAGTCAACTCCATAGGTCTTCGTGCTGTGAAGGCACCATTTCCCATAACAAAACATGCCTAGAAGCACCACCACCAGTTCTGTTCTTTGAGCGAATATTGCACTTCAAGGTTGACCCATGCCACGAGCTTTATCTTCCAAAGCCTCACGGCACCACCAGGTATAGTCTGAAAGCAGTCATTTACTTAGGAAACAATCATTATTCAGCATGTTTTTGCAGTGACGGCAAGATCTGGAACTATGATGGGCAAGTAAACAATGGTGTGCCTTACATGGAATCCTCGTTGTCCAATGCAGATCTTTGCAGGCAACCGCACTTTGGGCCACGGAATGCGCACATTCTTATTTACGCGTCGTCCGGATCCTTGTAACTTTTATTACTTTATTTCAATTTGTCACTCGTTATTTCTTGCATTATTTGCTGCATACTGTTTGTTTGGTTTCTATCCTGCGGTATAAAACCTCTCTGACATCTCGTTGACAGCCTCATCCACTACCTTCCCCAGTTCCCCTTCATTTGTCCACTAGCTATGCCATGTCACAACCTTCTAACGCTTTTGATACCCCAGTTACGCCGCCTCGTACTCCTACGCTTGCTGCCAGTGATATTTCCTCTGTGACCTGGTCCAGGTCACCGTCGCCTTTGCCCACCATGGCAGCCAGTGACGACGACAATCGGACCCACACTCTACTGTGGCTTTCTATGCTGCAGGTTGTCGAACACCCGCTGGCGTATCGTTCTTCGCTTCTCGAGACTATCCCGAAGGAAAACCCTCGCCTTCTCCACCAAGTGATGCGAGATGGTGCCCTGTATTGGACCAAGCAAACAGGCGACCTTTTGTGCATCCGCTTCCCTGCCAAGGTCGATCGGGATGGCCTCTATGGGTGGATTGGTGCTTACTTCAATTTACCTGATAGCGGAGTAAGTTTTCTATCTACTGTACTGGATGTATAACCAGTTTGATGAACTACTATGCCTTTTCAGCTTGACATCACCACTCTTCAGAAAGCTCGTGCTCAGTTTGAGCTTCTTGCTCTCGATGAGACTGATACAGGTTGCCCTCCATCCGCCATCGCCTGTTCTGAGGGCTCTTTTCATTTGCTCTTCGCCTTGTTCAACGAGGTGGAAAGGGCACACGAGGAAAGTATGGTTGCTTCAAGTCACCTGTAATATGTTGACTCTTATTACCCAACAGAAGATGGCGCCTCTCTTGTTTCGGTTGTACCTTTTTGGCGTACATATGAGCCAGGCGCAGGTGATCGTTACGCATTAGTCACCAGCACCGAGCTTCTCTTCCATGGACTGCCCAATGCAGGTTGCATGTCTGCCCCAAGGATCACCCGCTTGGATATTGCTAATGGTAAGCCCTTTGTGACTGTTTCGTCAAAGGAATCTGATCAGAGTTGTGGTATAGGTAGTACAAGTGGACCCCTCAGTCCGAGTAAGTGTCCGATTTCACTATGATACTCTGTCCCTTCTCATCAGATCAAATTTCTAGGTAGGGCAAGGACTGCAACTCATACTGCAACCACGTCAACCTCGATTACTGGCAGGTTGGCACAAGGTAAACAAAGTATTATACTATGTTTGTTAGATCCGTATGGCTAATGTTGTGTTCCTGCAGGAGCTCGTGTGACTAAACTGGCGAACATGCCAGACCCCGAGGAACGCTATGCTGCGTTGATCAGCTCACATCCGGCTCTTGCCGATGCCAGGGTGGTTGCACCAGATGTCCATGATGGACAAGGCATCCTCATTGGCCCCGGAAACTACAATGATAAATTCGTAACTGGGACGTATGTTGAAGTTGAGGTCCACCTTAAGCTGTAAGTTTGCCGAATTTATGTGTTGGTTCAATCTAACCGTCTGGATGTGTGACAGTTGGAACATCCAAGGAAACGCCTGATCAAATGGCCACAAGAATTCCCACATTTATCAAGTGATGTTGAGGCAAATGAAGATACTGCTGTTCCATTCGTACACTGAGACTGCGTTGTTGAAGACACTGGCTAACCCTCCTGACGACAAAAAGGGGAAACGCAGGGCTGACGATGACGATGACTTGCCAGGTCAGTCACCGTCGAAAAAGACCTTGGAATCAGATATGATTTTTGACATGGATCTGTAACGCTTTTGTGGCATACACTGACGTTACTCTTCCCCACAAGGACGGTATTCCTTGCACAAGATTTCTTGGGCAATTCTTTACTTCTTCTTGCACACTTGCCAACTTGATTCTTTCTTGGATGTTCTGAATCGTGTCGCTCTCCATTGCTGTAGACTTACATAACTCTTGATACACACCCTTGCCTGCAAGTCCTTCTCTTGTTGACTATCTTGATCGTACAAGTTATAGATGCTATAGATGAATGTACCTGCAATGCAGTGATTTCATTATGATTGATATCTACTTGTATGAATTTGGAGTCGGGGACTGGCGACTCCGCACGCCGCTACGATCATTATATTATGAGAAATTGGCCATAAAGGGAACCTTGATATAAATGCCCACCTTCATTATTGTCGTCTTGATGGCTGCTGTGTCCTGTACAATTTTGTCACAGTCATCATCAGAGAGTTTCTCTAACTCGTCAATGTTGTCATCAGTGTCTTCATACTCAGAGATGGTGCCCAATTCTGTATCTACATCGTCGTCCAGCAACTGAAGAGGACTGTCTGCCTCCTCATTCAAAGTTGAGGCAGCTGAAAATGGTTTCAGCAACACTTTTGCAGCAAGCTGCAACGTATGGTTAAAACACCAGACACGGTTCTTAGTCTCAAAGGAATTGGCCAAGCTCGCAAGCTTGGTCATTTGTGTCATTTGATGTGGCATTGTCGGCGTTGACAGCAAGAATCTAGACGCATCGATTTGTTTACAAGACATAACAGATAACACGAACTTACTTTTTGAGTTAATCCAAACCTTTCTAGCATCGATTGGAATGCTCCGGCCATTGCAGGACCAGTGTGTGACTAGAGTGCATATCAATATTACAGACTGAGAAGCATGTCATGATACAGTATCACTAACCTTGGCAACCTCAATAATGTCAAGGAGAAACGAAAACATTTTCCCCTCATGTTCAAGATGGACTGTCCACGCAATAAAGGCACAGTGATTTGGAGATGTCCATGCATCAGTTGCAAAATGCAGACTGCCGGGTGATCCTATATTCAGTAAATACTAAATAATGCATGATCCAATGATATGCACAATATACTTACACGAAGAAGCTTTCCGATACGCTCTCTAGCTCTTTCAAATGCTAGGTGAATCTTATGGGCTAAAGTGTCTGGCGAAGGTATATCTAGGTGTGGTCTCCCCGCACACAGAAGTTCACGGAGTTCACGGTCATCAACAATATTGACAGGCCGGTTGCTCTCTGTTACCCACTTCACAAGATGGGCACTAGGATAACCATGAGCAACTTGGCAAGCATCAGGGATTGTCACATTTACTACTTACATGACTTCTGGGTTTGTGTGCACTTTGTGTGTGTGGCGTACAGGTTGTTGACCTTGATGAGCGAATGCTGCAAAGATGGAACCATTGTTCGGACTCGCATCATTACCCTGCAGCACATTTTTAACAGCATCTTCTCCAAAGCATCCAATAGCATGATACTTGAGATTTGTAGTTGATGACTTATCTTTTGTGTTCTGGTAACGACGGACACCCCCCAATGAGGTTTTGCACTTCCGAGCAGCACATGGAAAGAAATGACAAAGGCAGCCATTGTGGTACTGGACTCTAATATCATCCGAGAAGAATGAGTAGATTGGTGAGCGCCAGGTTTTCTTCAGCACCTCTACACATAAGACAGGGTAATGTAATATCAGATCAATGATGATGATTCAAGCTCATCACCTACCTAGCTCACTGGCAGCCTGGTCTTCCACGTTATCATTTGCCCTATCTGAGACAGAGTTGTTGGACTTGGTGGATGAATCATCATCCAAGACTGAACAAGTCAGATCAATGGCATCCGAGCCCACATGCTGAGACAAGAAGCAAGAGAGTTCAGAAGGCTGTGGCAGCACCTTTGAGGGACAGGCCGGGGCAGAAGTCTTTGTGCCTTTGACATTAGGTTTCTTGACTGTCTCAGAGCACGATGAGGCTAATGGCACAGCATGGGAGGGTCTGGGAGGAAGTTTGAGCCTGATAACGGGCATGGTGAACATGGACACGGACAAGCAAACCACACAACCGGCTGCAACACATATATGTTGCACCAACAGCCACTCCGTGGAGATAAATGGTTTCTAAGTGCCAGATAGATTACTTTCTTCACTTGCTTCCATTTCGTCAAGGTGTTTGTTCCTGGGTCCACTGTCGGAGCATCGAAAGGCTCAGCCACTTAGGTGCAAGCCATGCCATTGAACTCACATATGGTGTAACTCTTGCCAGGCTTCAATGAGCAGTTGCCACTCCACGGAGATAAGCCTATATTAGATAGATGGCTTCTACAATCTGGCTTGTTCTT